>JAHQIW010002475.1:0-244812 GCA_019055375.1 Parelaphostrongylus tenuis
CCAAACCACCACACGCGGCCTAATCTCTTTCTTCCTGGGCGCTGACCCCCCCCCCTCGCACGATAATTCGCACTCCAAGGTTAGTTTCTTCTGGAGAGTGCAAACGCATTTCTTAAGATTATAGGCCTTTGCATACATCACACAACGCGCTGCTGGTTCTTTTTCTATGTGTCTGCTCTCTTCTACTAACCGCACATATCCGCGCGCAAGCGCAATAGAAAATTATTCCAATTTGTTTGTAAATTATCAAAATAATATCAGCAGAGCCGTACTTTAGAGGCAAAGTGGACGTCCCCAACCGAAGACAAATATGACATAGTAGGAACTATCTGTTAGTCTAAGGGATATAGGCGATATCGTGGATAACTCGCAGTATATTTACCTACAATCATTAGAGCATTCTCGCGCTTAGCGCAACGATGGCGGACTATATAAGCCAGACTGTATTCTTGAAAAAATGCCTCTTAACGATTCTCATAACGTACCGACAAGGCTCAGAGCAACGTTTTACAATCAAAAGAAACCATTATACTCCCACGGTACTTAGACTAACAATACAGCGAAGCATAATGAAGCGTTGAATACGAGACAGCCGTAGGTTATCTCCAGACAACTCTGCGATCGTGGATCTATTAGCTCCTAAGATTACAGCAGTTAAACAAATTTACATCAGGTGGAAAGCAGATAAGCCGAAAGTGTCAAAAGAAAGAATTATCCTTGTTTACAGCTTTCATTCATCCCTGCACACCACATGATTCAATTTTAATCTAGCCTGCCGTAAAGAAAATTTGACCAGTGTATTAGTAGTTAGCCAAAGCCACACTCTAGTTATGGTCTAGTATCAGTGCCATTTATAATCCCATTCACAACATCATGCGGTGGCCTCTTCTATTACACTAGCGGCACGTAATTAAGTTATGCAATAAAAAATCATGAATTATAGACATGAGCTATAAAAGTAGGTCAGTCAGTAATGGCGAGGCCCTAATTTTGGTTTTTTTGAAGAGCGGAGTTCGAATGCTTGTGACCCCGGGTCCTTGCCTTTTACCATCGAAAACGATGTTATATCCTGCGCCTGAGAAAGAGCTTGAAAGAAGCCCAAAATATTGAGCCAAGTCAATAGCGTCGGATGGTCGCCCCGTGCTATAAATTTCGATTCTACATAAGTGACCTATAAGGATCATCCTGCAATAGAAGTATTTCAGGGCGCAAATAGAATGCAAAAGAATCACTTGAGAATTGTTGGGAGCAGTCATACTATAATCTTTTGCTGACCCTGCGTCAATAGGTCCAAAATCACTGCTATTTGAACCAGACGGCAATGATGGTACTAACAATGCCCGCGCTAGGCATACAACAAAGTAACTGACCTACTGATGTTTCCCTAGAAAAAATCTTTTTTTTTTTAACGACCCCTTCCTGAATGTTAGTTATCGAGTTTTAGCAGAATCTGAACCAGCATTATACTATATCTTCGATCGTCAGCCTTCAACCATATCACAATGAGCAGTAGGCCATAAGAATAATGTCTCAGCTTAACAAGACCTGATATCATAGTTGATCGAAAAAAACATACCAACGAGAATAACTACATTTCCCTACTAATAATCTAGATAACAATTACTCTACAGAAAATAAGCAGTCGGAGTCACGGTAGGACTACATTATGGCGTCACGCGACTCACCCAGTACTAGAGCTCTATCTACGACAGTGTGCAGGATGTGTTTCCAGCCAGTTCATTCCTATCAGTTTGTCATGAAGGAGGACAAGTTCTCAAATTATAAGCGACTACAACCCAGACCCCCCCCCCCATCGAGACCGCGGCAAGACGATTCGAATGCTGAGAGCCTATCCAGGCCATAAAATAAGTGAAAAAATAAATGCGAAATATGCCCAAATTAACAGGGCATAAAGTGCAAGTTGAGCACAAAACTATATGGACCTCATCTTCAGATCAGCCGATAGTAGTGAATACAATCACGTGACCCACGCCAATCAAAAAAAGAAATTGCGTCTTCTTCTGAATTACACAGAGTGCCGACTTGCATACGGCTGAGTGACGCTTTTTGTATGTTTTAACTAAGTAGGAGAACTTGGCAAATCATCGTTACATATTATCATACAGCCTTTAATGCTTGAAAGCTAAGCAAGCTAACGTATCTTTGTACATATAGATTACGAAAACCGTCTACATTTTTAACTATTTCTCTTGAAAGAACTGTCACAGCCAGGCAGCTTTGCTGTAGTGCCTCTGGCGTCTATCGATCTACAACAGCCCGCAAACGCCTTGTCATATATAATCCACTGTCCCTTCAGGCCCTACCAAAAATACTGAAGGCACTTCTAATGTGACACGGGTCAGCACCTGTTTATACACTTTGCCATACTACAGTATTCTGAGATTGCTTTTGTGTCAGAAATACGACCAGACGTCATCCTAGATCGAATATACAGGTGAAGGCTGACCTGTTCAAGCGTCTTCAAGACAGCGTCTTGTTATACGCAAATGATGCAGTTCATATGTGAACGTCCTTTATAAAATATTGATGAGCGAGTCTCATACTTCAAACATGAGATGGCTCAGGGAGATTCTTGTGGTGTATCCATAACCACTGTCTCTATCATTAATAACAAATTGTAAACGCGTGATTATCAGATGTGTGTCTAACCTGTATACGCGATCGACATACACGTTTACTATGACCTCTCAACACATTCATCATAGTTTAACGTAGCGATAATTAGGTTCCTGAGTGAAAAGGTATAATCGTATTTTTTTTGCGCGCGCACCTCTGCGTCTTTTCAAGGAACGCTTTTTTAAACGAATATTACATAATTCCTCACAAGTTTTCTCTCAGGCACGCTTACGCACAGTTACGTTGGATCAGGGCCTAACTCATCCGCATAGTAAAGTTACGATATTAAGACAGAGCGGAAGCGTACAAGAGTTGCACGCACGAGCCCACAATTGTGCAGACAATCCTCGTATAAACTGTTGTCACAAGACTAACAATGGGGACATTCATGCGCATATTCGCGCCAATACCAAATCAACTCGATCCTTAATTACATCAGTAAAAGCTGCCGAAGTCATTCTAAAGTAGAGTAGCATGAGCAAATAGAAAAAAATAATATAGCAAATCAGAAAAATGAGAGAAAAGGCTTAGAAAATTAATCTATTAAAGCTTCACGCCAGCGTTGCGGGGTGATAATCTATTTCCCAATCGAATTGTTTCTTTTTCCGCCTTCGATGGGTTTTCTGCGATTTAGCCTTGGCTGACGTTATTCGGCAAAATACGCCTTCTTCAGAGCCATCGAACGTAACATTCGTTGCAGCTTAATTTATATGACTATACAATAGCAAACCTCTCACACACAAAAAACTCTTTTTGCAATCTAAGCGCTATGCTAATGCCGACAATCGATTCAAGGCGAAAACCATCACCTAACCTATCTAATCCAGGGACACTACCTCTATTGTTTGTTTTAGCGACAGCCGGTCGACGTCACGACAACCCGCCCCCTCATGTCACATGGGTCAAATTATAGCTATAGTGAGTCAGCTGACCGGACCCATGCCCAGAATCAATTAACTGAGATAAGCGTGCAATTAATGCCGCCTCGTTGGTTATGTTAAGGCACTAACTCCCTTTATTGCTTCATCTGCGAGTTTTTGGAATTAAAAGCTTACAAGCGCGTCTTTCGCGCCAGTATCGTCTTTTAGGTTCGTTGCCCAATAGGATTGCACTAACTACCTCGCAAGTCATTCAATCGTGATGTCTATGAATCCTGCTGCGTACCCTAAGAGCCTTTTACAACTAGCGGTCTATTTTTTTTGTGCTTCTCACCATCTAGGTGCTACTGTATAATGCGAGTTGTTGGATATTGTGAAGTGTGTTGCTACTGTTTCCTCAAAATATATCATGGCCAGCAAATGTCTTTACAAGAAGACTAGCGTATATCACTGATAGTGGCCCTACCTACGCTCATGCAATCGCCGGTCCTACCGTATGGAAAATAAACGACCCCTCCCACATGATCTTTGTATATCGCATCAGTTAACAATAAACCCGATCCTGGCAAGTTCAGAAGGAGAATCCTCTAATCAAACACCGCCCGACCCAAACCCCCCCCCCCCCCCCATACCAAGAGTTACCACATTAGAGGCATAACCCTCAAGAGATTACGAGCAATGTCACATTGGCAATCTCACCAGGGCCGAAGTTCTCTACACCTGCTCAATCCCTTCCAAAGCATCGGACTTAGACGCGCTATCGCCTTGTAAATTTAGCACCGAGATCTGCCGTCTAGCATCAACTTCTGTTTAAAGTCTCCAACACACAAGACAAGGTTATAAGAGTCTAGCACAGGCAGATTATGGAGAGCAACATAGAGAGGTACCACACCTCCTTACCACGCAACGCTCTCAAACAACAACAACCTGAAGCGCCAAATTGACTCACATTAACTTCCGTACATGTTCAGAGAACTCTTCACTACAATACTTAATCCCCGCTCACCGACGAAGCAAATTCAGACTCACACCTAACCAAAAACAAAAGCATGCGCACTAAAAAGAAGTACCGAGAGCCTGGATAAAACTCAAAAAGAGCCGGTTCATCCCATTAGCGATAAGGGGTGCGGGAATTTGTAGCTTATTCACTGTCAAGTCAAATTGGATCCAGTCGATATAACGCGCAGCAAACATCTCAAGATTGCTTCGTCTCAATAACTCCGCACCTTCTCTCTGAAAAAGATAAATAAAATCAAATGCCTGAAACTAATGAAGAATGGGTCCGCCGACGGCAAAAGACTGCAAGCTTCTAACAACAATCTCTTAATCCGTCAAACTAAAAATTGAAATCACCATCTTGCCCCGTCCGTATAACACACTCATTAAAACACATAAAATTATACTCGCTAATGATTTTGGAGTCATAACAGATCCATCTACGCTTCAAGTTAAAGACAATCATCATAGCCCCGGAGTGTAAGCGGACGCCGAGGCAGGATAACTGTTACTTGGACTCTAACCCGCATTTTGTCGCAATTACTGAAGTATCATACCAATCCATACTACCCCAACCACCAATATATATTCCTAGCCGCCACCTTAGAAAATGAGCCTGCCGTCCAAGATCATTACGTATGGCTAATGGAGTCGTGCTTGATGTTACACAGCGCTCTATAACAAACGTCACTTAAATGGCACGTCGCTAATACAAGCCACTCATGAAATTAATGATATGAGCAACATAGGAAATCGTAGATATGTTTGCTTGTCGGCTTCCACACAGCCTTATATATACTACTCACACATCCTTATAGCCGTCATGTCTAGCCTAGTGTCAATATTAAAGCATGCCGTCGAGAAAATATTCGCCGCCTAAATTAGAGAGGGTTGCAATTTTGAGGCAAAGACATAGCACCCAGCTTAGCCATCGCTTTCCATGTCAAAAAGTGGAAGCCTCCAGTCTCCATCACGCGCGAGTCCAATACTATAACTGTACTCCTCATCATAGACGACTGTTCATCATCGACGACACCTACACAAGAGGAGATGCGCATGCAGTACACGACAATCCGCAACGGACACTCAGAGGTTTATAAGTATGACGCCTGCGTTGAGAACAACAAGCATTCAGAGAGCCTCGCGCACTTCCCTACTAGAACGGTTCAAGCTGCAACTTAATGAAGTGGCTAACAGCACAAATAGTGTTCCTACCGCCAATGCGCTGTTAATTCACCCCCCAAAAACATCTTGTATATACCTTTCTTCCCGCGCCACTAACATCACCTCAAAAAGGCATTCCTTGTAATCGAAATAAGTAATCGAACGAGCGGTACCTAAGTGTATTGTACGCGCGAGCACGATGAAATGAAGGGGGAATCACTAAACTTAGCGCGAAAAATAGCCCATTTTTAAGGACGGCTTATAGTGTAACACACCTACCCCCCCGAAAAAAACTAACGTATAGCCAATAAGGAGGCGAAAGAGCTCGCAATGCGGCACGACCAGGGCCGCCACACCTAAACAAAGGTCACCTACTTAAATAAACCATTTTCAAACAGCCGAAGTCCTAGATACCGCCTAATGATAGAAAGAGTACATGAAAATAGAACAAGCCACGTGCCGATCTAGAAGATATTAGTGGAATGTGCAGATTTCCGACTTAAAACACTGACCTTTCGACTCAATTAGTCGTGAAACCGCTTGTTATGACCGTACTAATGTAATCACAAGGACTGCGTTATCTTGTCCCAACGCCACGTAGAGACGACGATTGCAACAGTGCAGCGTAGGTGCCTCGCTAACAATATACCATAGTACTCTTCGTACCAAGACATAGTGCGGGATGAATATATCGCAAACAGCCCATGCAGGACACTTCACATCCGCCATTAGGAGCACCATACACTAAAAGACAAATAAAAACCATATGAAGTAAGCTCTCAGGTACGCCACTACGGCATTCAAAGACACAACGATGACATGACTTCGAGGTAGATAGTCAATCAAAATCTCTAGGCGCCCGATCCAAAGACATAACGGCGCGACACACTGCACACCGAAGCACCTTTTCTGAGATAAATATGATAGACCAAGAAAACCGCAATATGACAAAAACGAGAGATGAGTGCCATTTAACATTAACCACACATATGCGCACCGTATATCAGATTAGCATTATTCTCAGCAAGGTCCCCCAGATGATACTCGCTTAATACATAATTATGCACCTAGTCAGCATAGGGGCGCGTTTCAATCACGTCACCTGTTCGCTAAACAAACATAGGTATGTCCCTGGCCGATGCTAGATGGTTAGATGACAGTGGATTTTACCTGAATCGATTAAGTTACGCCGTTACAATACCTTAGATTTTCAAATAAGTTTCTTTATTCTCTTATCTTAATTAGCTATAGTATATCTTATCAAATAAAGACCTAGCAATCGAATCATACAGCTTCAGCCCTCTGAAAAAGGCTGTATTTGCCGAAACGTAAGCCTACAAGAACCAATCGCGAAAACCATAACGACGCCGAAGGAAAGAACACGCTACTAATCTCCAAGATAAACAACCTGTTTTCCACCGCCCCTGAAAGCTTTAATAAAGATTAGTTTCTAAAGCTTATTCATTAACTCATTTTCAAAGTTTTATATTATTAACATCGCGCAGGTTTCAAGAAGTCGCGTTTCGAGTATTCATCCAGCAAAGCAATCGGCCTTATGCCGTTCCGTGAGATGATGATAGCTGGTGCGTTTTTGCGAGATGACTGCTCTCGCCCCCCGCCCATACAAGTAATACTTGAGCCCCTCCGCTTCAATATGCGCTAGTGAATACTCATTGTATTTCAAAACCCAAGAAAAGAAGTGGTAAAGTTCACAGCAAAAATGAAGGTATTCCATTATCATACGTGAATTTCAAAAAGTGCATTCGAAATCCACTAATCGGTCTATAGACATGCCACTTAATTAGCAACAGCGACATACGAATGAGTCATTTCTTATGCAATCCTCTTGTGACAGCGTTGTGGAAGAGGACAAGAGTCTGCAACAAGACGAAATGCTTTTTTTCTTTCTTTTTTTTTTTTTTTTACATTGCGGTAATCGGACCGATCAGACCCATGGAAATGTACTGAACTTTTAAGTGAGCATTCTGACGACTATTGAAGTTTCAGAAAATGTTTCGTATTTCAATTGATCCTTGGCCATAGCAACCTGACATTTTATCTCGCCAATAAACATTCAATATCAATTCTTAAGAATGTTCAAAGCAACCACCCCAAAGTGATAACCAGCAGCTATACCTTCAGCCAGGTCTCACGCCCTCCTCCGCGGTGCCTACGCTCAAATCAAGCCCTGCATTGCTAGCAAGAAGGGTCGCGCACGATATCTGATGACGGCACAGCACCCGCAGAAAAATCCACAATTCACACTCCAAACCGCCCACAGATGTGCCAGAATGACATTGTGCATACACCTCATTACATCAGTCGCATGGATTGCGGCTCGTAGATCACAATATTGAAGACATGGCATCGACTGCTTTTTTATACCACTCTTTATGCCGCACAAAACTCTAAAATCACCCTTAAACATATGCACCCAGTCGATAGGCCGAAGGCGACTAACTGAAACAACGCATACAGAAGTGCGTGAGACAGCAGACGATGCAGTTATCACTACGAAAACTCACCACTGGCCCATTCACGCCAGCAGACGAGTTCTCCATTACGCAATCCGGACCAATAAGACACCGCCAGTAGTAATAAGCCTGTGCAACTTCCCAAAAAATTAATCTTCTAATTAGTAGAAAGTCAAGTACGTAGTTTCATTATGTAATACACGAGGGTGTGTTAACGTAAACTCACCACTCAATCCAGTCTTTCAGAACCTGCTGCGTCTTATCCAGGCGCGGGTCGGTGCACGTGACGGCGAATTTGACGCAGCTTATCGGATCGTCGGCCAGGCCATTCTCCGATCAGCGGCATGTTCCCGCACTATTTCGACGCATTCATTTCTCATTACTATATCATACGCCATTCGTCATGTTATGGACTCACAACTTTTCCTTTGACGTCGGAAACGAGCGAAATTGTAAGTAAATGTTGTCACAGACTTTTTTCCTCATTTATCTTTAATCTGTTTTGTTCATTCTCACCCCCCGCGACAGTATCGCAAATTCAGCGGGCTCAAGAGGAGGGGCAAACCGCGAGGAGAACCTCCTAGAACACGCGTTATAAGAGAGCTTTGGGCGCTTACGGGTAAGCTTTAAATATTCTCCTCAAAAATTATATTTGACTGTTTAATGCCGATGATTCAAGAACATCCCCCGATAGCCATGGAAATTTTGTGGATGTTACCAGCAGCGATACCATCGACTGAGAAAGTGATGATGCCACATAGTCGCTCATTGTACATTGTCGCACATCACCTACATCACTCCTCCCTCCTTGTTACAATAAGCAGCGCCCGTCATGTGTAGGTCGCGGGACCACTGGCACGAGAGACGCGGCGAGAGCTCCGGAAACACCGCTGTGCTATGGCTCTAGGTCGTACCAACTCCGAGGTTGAGGCAGGTAAAACATTCTTAGCTCAAGTATCGCCTATTAACGTTACGACTGAATATACACCGTAGTGACCCCTCCGATAGCCTGCGGTAAGGACTAGCCAAATTAACCCAATAGCGTCATCCTATCTTCCACATACATACCTTGCCCCCCTCCTGCTTTACAGATTCGTACATTCTAAATGAGTGAATGAACTATAGTGATATCATAGACTACTGAGTAAAATTCTGGTGACTATCCTCTGATAGTAACTGCGCGTGAAATTCTTAGCGCTGATGCGCTGTCCTCTCATACAATAATTACTCACCAAACCCAGTTAACCACTCCTTCATGCATGTCGATCTCCACAAAACAATTCGTTAGCTCAGCCGGAAATAAATAAACAGGACCTCTATAACATTTCTATGCAATACGTTATCTGTTTCTATTTGTCATAAACTCTCCGCTTAGGTAAAGCTTCAACAAAGGGCTTCTGCCGCCTTCGTGTTTTTCCAAACATAGTGTCGTGACTAACAAAATGCTGATTAGATGACTCTTTTTTTTGAGCGAAAAAACAACTTTTTTACAAATTGCCTAACCTCCTGATCTCAAAAAAACTATCGATAAATCCACTTCACCCAAAAGGCTCTAAAAGATCGAAGTATGTTCAATAGCGTGCTTTATCGTCAAAAAGCCCTGTAGTAGTGCGGCATACCAATAAGAATCGAACACTAATAGAGACCGCCACCCACGAGGCACATCGTCTTTTTTCTATGAATTTACTTCTCTGCTTCTTCCTTCACCCTCTTTCTTCCCCCGGAAAGTAGACTGCCAGGCCACCAGGAAATCTAGAGCTCAGAGACCGTACATACATGCGTCCGCAAGTTATCGACAGTTGTAGAGCATGCCCACACTTGCTGCGGAGCCACAAGTGTAGCAATACATAAATCGCCTGCTACCTACTCCTTAAGATGAGCAGCACCTATTCACAAGCAAGTTTCTTCCTGCTGCGGAATTCCTTGATTGAGTACGGCCAATCGTGGCATATTAGGCGGCAACTTAGGAGATGCCAAAAGAGGACAGCACATACTCCAAAAGTTATCTCATTCCTAGACAGCCCGCATAGCTCGTTTCCCTAGGGTCACCTCTGTTATTGTGTCACCAAGCGCACTGTATGCCCAGACTTTTGTCGGTCGACTGAATAATCCTGACCATTTACTTAATGGTGACTCAGTATGAAATTAGGACATGATATACGCAGGAAGTCTTGAACAGATGTTCTTCCTTCATTGCACTATTTTGCAAATCAGTTCAGGTCTTCCAGATCGTTTATGCTTCTGCCCCTGTCTCTACCCCCAATCTTTATTTACTCATGCACGCTATATCACAATTGAAAAGGTCGTCGCTTATTGACTACGGCGAACCGGCCCATTCTTGAATCAGCGGATGCTGTTCTGACCTCCAATAGCTAAGAAACGATTTCCAGGTCTCCCATGTTATATTGGTGAATATTCTCCTCGGCTAACATTGTTACCAAGCATAGTTCACCCCACTGGCTCCCACATTGTCCTTCCTCCAAGGCAAGCACATAGACGGCATCAACCACACAGGTTCCGACCGCTTAGTCTACTCATAGATCCAGCAAGTTCAACGTTGATGACATGTCAGTGTGCCCAGTAATCAGCCTTCATAGTGTTCGATATGAGGAAAAAGCTTCTTATCACCCCGCCCGAAAAATCGAAGATTATGCCAGTGATGTCTCGATCTGTGTATAGAAAGCCTCTGGTCAAAGCAAAAAATGGCAATCCTCTCTAGCCCTCAGTCGACTACGTCCAATAATCGTGGCACCTGCCCCAAACTCAGCTGAATTGCCCGAGCGATTGAACTAGTGAACATGGCTAATAAGCTCTTTGTCGCAGAAAGTCTGCCCCCCCCCACAAATCTAAGTGTTATACATTTTGCTAATGTCCACTCACCCTGATAGTTTTCAGAAGTCGACCGATTCTTTACACGTGTATGTATACCAGTCGCCTTGAACACATGACACTGATCAATAATTCAACAAGCTAACGGATCACTAGGGTAGACAAGCACTTAGCCTAATGGACCACTGCCGACAATTCGCCTCTTACCTTTTCGCATCCCATCTTGCTCCTTCCTCATCGTTCTTCATCGTTATGAGTCACTAACTGAATAAGTCGGCATCTTCAGAAACGAGGTACGCGTTATCGGACCTTACGCCACCAATCTTCTTTTCGCCACTAGGTACGCCAGAAGGCTATCAGACCGGATTCTCCTAAGTACTTCTATGTGAAACGCATCACCCCCACCCCTTTACTTTAAAATAATTTGATAAGCTCATAGCCTCTTCTTGTAACACTTATATGACATGATGCCAGCTTTGTACCAAATCGCTCTGTAAAGATTAGCACCTCTCTTAGCTTCCCCCCCCCCCTTGCATAGCCAGTTCTTCTAAAAGTGGCAGGCAAGAACCACACCCATCAGAATCTAGACCGAGCACGGACCTAATCTAACCTGCTAATGGCACACTGTTCGTCCCCCAAAGTCACGCTACACGTGGAAGTAAACACATTGAAAATAGGTGGGACTTGGACGGGCCATACATCAAGCTTTTCTATTTTTCTCGATTTCCATATATCAAAAATAATCCAAGCGTTTATAAAGAGAAGCTGGACTTTGTGAAATGAATAAAATAGTAACAGGAAGTTTGATACCAGTATGAAATAAGACCTTATCCAAGCATGGACTCCTTCTCGTGAGAAATACGGGGTTGTACAGAGACTTTTGGTACGTTTCGATCACCAATAACCTTAATGAATATGTCTTATCATATTCTATTATTAACTGACAATAAATCTTTTAGTGACAATAAAAATCAAATTAAATCAGTAGAACCTGTCATTGCCTTTCTCACTAGACGGACAGCGTCGTGGCGGACCCGAATATCAAGGTGCAAATTAAAAAGCTAATTCCAACTGTGAAACCCTAAAAGATTTTTCAGGTAGTACGAATTCCTTGGTGTTATGAGGGTAAGGATGTAAGTACTATTCGGCAAACAAAAACCTGATAAGTATCAACCAGTACGTTTTCATTCTTATCGAATACTAATTGCAAGCGCTTGTAATTTGTTCTCCTTTGTAATAACTCCATTTTCAAGTAAAGTGTGCATATGGTGGAGAAGGCGCATTCATGCTTAGTCGGATTGTTTTTTTCAGAAAAAGAAACACAAGACGACTACTGTTCTTCTAGAAAGGAACCTTCGTGAATACCATTCAAACAATAACCGCAAAAATAATTGTGTACTATCAATTCCCGCTTTTGCTTCACTGTTCAGTTTTATTCTCAAGTGAGGGATACGGAGTCTGAACTATAAGCCCAAAAGAATACTCAAATGCGCGTAAAACTTGGAACTCTAATGCGTTCTTGTCACGGACTTGAGGCAAACCGATGTAGCTCCTCACGTATCAGTGTGATGGTACTAACGTGATTCAATGTGTACACTTAGCGGCTTTTTCTCATTTTCGCTAAAATAAAATATTGAAACAAAAAAAGGAAATAGGTTTGACTTCGTGGGAGAATTTGTAGAGTAACGACCGAACATTGGCCAAGAAGGGTTTAGATTAGACTGTGGTGTGGTCTAATTCCGAATTTTATAAATGATCTTAGTCGACTCGTTGGGCGATAGCCGTGTTATCAACAAACATCGATGAAGAATTGCGAGTGGCTTGACCCAACATCTAAACCGCAGTTGCTATGGAAGTCGAGACTCCTAAGGGTCACTGAAAAAAACTTGTTGTCTTCACGCAACATACAGCTGATACGTCAACAGAATTGCACGAGCCACAGGCGACCCGGCGAGTTCACGTCTCACTTGCAAGTCACAATGCAAAGGGAGCCGGTAAAAGAAATCTAGAAGATTAGTACGTTAAAGCTGCAAAAGCCAGACATAGGGCAAGCTCGAGTCCAACAAAACCTTGCCCAACTATGCAGAACCAATATTACTGCCATCCCCAATGCTCCAACGGAAACAGTTACAGCTTTCTAGAGAAGCAATGCGAGCAAAACATTCTACAATTACACATCACCATTATTATAGGATGCCTTTAAAATAGCCACGCCCCTTTGATCGCAATATGAAATAAACAAAATGGATTTAGCGCGCTTCAACCGGTCCTCGTCTTTCGCGATTCGGTTTGCCAATTTCACTAGTGACGAACTTGGAAGCAACACTGATCTAAACAAAGTAAGAGCGGAACATCTAGGAGAACTTTGCTCCATTTCCGCTGGCTCTGATCTTCACATGCTATCTACCAAATAAAAAGGTCGCTGGGGTATGAAAAACAAAAGAGACTATACGACATTGGCAACTATCGTTACAATTTCTTACTGTCTGTCGCTTAGAAGCTTTTCACTCAAGTCTTCTTAAAGAGGATTAATTGAACACTCACAATAAAGAGCAAACCTCGTGGAGCAACTAGGGTTCCGAAAAGGATTTAGTACTACAAAGCCACACCTATGCAGCGGCAAAGTGTTCCTTGAAGTTTCATAGTGAGAGTACAAGAGCTCACCAACTCAGTCCGATCTGCCGTTTGAATTAGTTGGAATAGAAACACTTACAGAAACTCTGGGCAAAAGCAACGTTTCTACTCAAAAAATTCTTAGCCCAACTATATGAAGATAATCATGCAACATAGGAGAAAAATGATGATCACAATTACACTATTCTTACCGTGGTGATAATATTGTTCTTAGGGCCCCAAGCATGAGCTAGATGGAATGTGTGTAACCGAATTCGGCAAAGCTTCTGAAAAGAGATCTCAAACCAAAACTTGAGAAAACGATATTCATGCAGAACGGACTGTTTTCTGGATGCCTTCAAGCATGTTTGAGACTTTCCCAAGAGCTACTGTCTATTAACCTCGGCATGCTTGAATATATCCTAGTTTTCTTCTTCAAACCAAATAAGAGATGTTATATAATTTTTTACTCATTCAACAGCTGACATTTCGCACGTTCAACCTTCTTCAGAGCCTGGAAAGGTCAAATTGTCTGTAATCCAATCAGTCGAACACCTCCAATACTTCTTTAGAAAAAATCACCAGACCTAGAATTCAAATCGCAATCCTGCTGGTGGATCTCCACTTGAATCATTCAGTGGAACACATATAAGAAGATGTGAGTATGCTGAGAGATGATCTGGTGCTTCATGCGATTGAAATCTAGGTCGGTTGAATTTTTCCAAAGGAGTAATGGAGGAGTTTGACTGATGTGCGATTGCAGACAATTTGACCTTTCCAGGCTCTGAAGAAGGCGAACTGCCGAAAACGTCAGCTGCTTGCATGCATAAAAGAAATTATATAACACTCGTCTGTGGTTTAAAGAAGAAATATTAGGAATGAATTAGCCCAAGCAGGAGGAAGCGAACGAGCTAGGGGCGTTTGAGAGCATCGACATATGTAATGATGCGAACGAAACATCCTACTCTAATGCTCACTTACGCATCACTTTCCTTTTTATCATAGCGCAGTCATCAGAAACTTGATCGCCACGTATGCAGAAAATGATATGGTATTGTTGAACGCGCAGTTGAGAATTTGATGATAATGTACTCTGTATCTCACAAATAACGATTAGAATTTCAACTTTTGACCTGTATCGAGGATCACATACTGAAGACGCCGTTTTTTTACGCCGAGCTAACAAAGATTTTACTCTTAATTCGATTGTTTTTATAGACCTCACTCAGAACAATATCTAACATTATAACATTTTCTGAGCCTATAATGACTTCTGTTATGCCACTTTACGTACTAGCACTTGTTTTGGCATTGCAGCCCCATCAATTGCACGATGTCATTCGGTTTAGCCAATCCCTTGCAGGAGAATAAACCCCTCCTATGAAGGAATCGACGCCGAATAAACAAATCACCACTTGTAAGGTGATAAAAATTTCTGACATATATGAGCAATTGGCTTGCGTGCACTGCAATGTTGTAGAATTTTTCACCCGACATGCGATGATTTGTTTGATCGGCGTCGATTCTTTCATATGTAATGGTCTATCCTACCGCAAGGGATTGGCCTGAACCAAAAGGCACCGTGCTACTGATGAGGCTGCAAACATCGAAACATGTGTCTAGCACTGTATAAGTGCCCTAACAATAGAGACTAAGCGGGCCAGACACGCAATGTGTTTTACGGCAATCGATCTACTAGAACCGCGAGTGGTTTCGTCGAGATGTCAAAAGCGCAACACAAAAATCACTAACCAGCTGCTCCAATTTGTTCACGAAATCCTTGACGAAAGGAGCGATGCAGCGAATCGCCACCACAAAGAGAGCGCACTGAGGCGTTATAAAAAATAATGGGGTTCTAATGATGCTTGTTTGAGCCATTCGACGACCAACGAGATGGCAGTTGAAACGTGGTGATATAATGTGATGAAAACTTGTGGTCATACAGTCGTCAATCAAACAGTTTTTGTAGAGTGAAAGAGCGCTCGCTAGTCAACTTATGTGTCTAGATAATATCTTTATACTCTTTATGATGATTTACGTAGAAGCAAGTCATTGTGAAATGCATATATAAAATATTTAGTGCAGAGAAATTCAAGATCTGTTTCACCGTCGAGAACATTCAGCAGCTGCCTCCGTCTAGGTTCTCTTCGAATGAAGTTCTGGCAAACATAGTGGTTCTTCAAACCAAATTGCATCACTACCAAACTAAACTACGGATGTCCAACTGAAATAAATGTCGACTTCCTTCTTAACAATTCATGTCTAGCAATTTTCTAAGAGAATTCTCTTATCAAATGGTTTGTGAAAAAAGCGCTATGTAATCTGTTTCCCGGTAAGCAATGCCATTCTAAAAACTATTGAAAAAATAAACTATTGTCGACTCTGTTTTCGATAAGCAATCCTACTCGAAAAAACTATTGAATATCCCAGCGAACAGTAAAAATGCAAAGCTCTGAATCTAATAAAGTGTTGCTGAGTTCGTGGAAACGGACGATCAAATGTGGAGATATGGAAGAGACTTCAAGCCACTCGCATGATCGTAAGCTTGCAGCTTGCTGCTGTGGAACTTGTCTGCATTGGCTGTTGAATTCCTTAACTAATCACAGCATCGTATTCCAAAGCGTTGGGAGAATGTCACGACGAAAACTGGTCATCGTTCAGCAATTCAAATGAAACAACACGGATCTGCCTATTCAGCTTTATTGCACATTCATAAAAAATAACCATAACATATCTCCATAGCGTCGACGATGCTTTGGATTCGTCCCCGTCTTTCGCTAATAAGCCAAAACAATAAATCATGTTCCATGTCGGCAAATTCTTGCCAGTGTACTAGAATTGAATTAAAACTTCTGCTTTACATAATTCATCGACCGCTACTGTGATTTATTGTAAGCAATGAAAGAAACGTTGTAGAAAAGAAATTTCACATAGCCTAAGGCAATCCTGACAGGAAACAGTTTTTCAAAACTAATTTGTAAGCTGCACAGGAATTGATTGAGCTGCAATTCAGTTTCACTGCTACCCATTGTGAAAATAGTGGAACAGTTACGAGGCAATTCAGCCGATTCTATATTGATCATACAGTAATAATTGCATAAAGACGCCGTTTTGGGTAAAAAAATCTCTGATTATTCCATGTCATCGACTGTTTTCTCAACCTCGCAATAAACATTCTATATAAATCTTAAAAATGTTTGAAGCCTTACTGAGCTTGCTAAGCCAGAGCGATAAACGTGTTTCGGAGACCTCGCCCTCCTCGTCAGTGGCCCCGGCCCACATTAAGCCCCACATCGTGCAAGCATGGGAGACGTATGTGGTGAGAGCACAACGTACAATGACACTGTGCTATCACCACTTTTTCAGTCGATGGATCGCGGTTGGTAGATTCAAATTGATCCATTTCATTAACTGTTCCAAAACCTCACAATAAACATTTGATATAAGCAATCAAAATTTATTTATTTGACCGCCTCTTGTAGTGGTATGGTGTTGTGATATACCCAATAATGTGGAGTGCTGTGAAAAAACGTTTGCTTCAGCCGGGGCCCCGGCAGTGGCTCACTCCCACATTAAGCTCTGCATCTCCCCTCCTTGCACAATGTATGGCTTGATCTGGGGCGTGGGCCACTGAAGAAGAGGGCAAGAGCTCCGATATACGTGTATGGTTCTGTTGTGACAGAATCGTTAAGGGTTTATACATTCTAACAGACTATATTGAATCTCGTATTACTTCAAAAAATTGAAAGCATGTCGGGTCAATCTAAATTTGATCATTTGTTGTCGAATGTACTTTCGGATTTTGCTATTTTGCTATAACTGTTTTATATAAGGCTATCCCTGCTATATAGTAGTGTTCAGTGTGGAGTGCATGGCTCTGAAAGGACGATACCCGCCGATATGCACGTAAGCCATTGACGTGCCATCCACGAAAAGGCTTTGAACATTTTCACAGACTATGTCTGAGAGCTCAACTTAGCTGTTCTTTCTCATACCAATTCTGATGCCGTTTTGTAATCCTCTGGTCATATCTTTGGATTTTTAAGCACTCTCGTTCTTGGCCCGTTTCGACAAGTTCAGTGAAACTGCAAAGAAATTCTTATCCTAGCTATCAATGGCCACAGCCACCAGAAAAAATTCAGTTTTTGGGTTTGGACGAGAAAGTGTTATTGGCAACATCAAAGCTTGGAAAATGCGCTTCCGTACCGAAATTTGCTACCAAATGTATCTCGCATAGACAGTTATGCGTCGTTGGTATCAATCAATATTTACTCTTGAAAAATTCTCCGGAAAGTGTATTTCTAACAGCTCTGTTTTGTCGATTCCAAAGTGTCATATGCAGTGGTGCATTTGAGTGGTGTATTGAATTTTTCTTGATTCCGCTGGTTTGATTTGCAATAAGGGTGTGCAAGGTGTGCATTTGACGACGAGCTAAGTTCATGCTTAGTATAACGTCCTCTAAATTGAAAGCTAACGAAATTTCAAAAAATCTAAGCATATTCTTGAAAATATCATACGGTATTTTTATACAAAAAAAACGCTTCGAATTACGAATTTGACATTTTTACAACCCAATTTTCATTTATAGGAGCATGGTACGATGTGACGTTCAGCCCTAAGAATGGTAAGCTATAGGGAAAATATGGAAGCTGATATTCAATGATATGTGCCCGAACAGGACCAAACTCGCATCTTAACATTAGTGCGCTCATAGAACTTTATCAATCACTTTCGTTTAAGTGATCTTTGAGGTCACAGTTTTGTAGAAGAATAAAGCGCCTGCTTCTTTCCTTTTTGTTGAAGTAATCCCTTTTTGTTCTTTAATGTAATTCACAAGGCATAACCTGTGACCCATGTGAATTGCAAATGCAAAATATTTCATAGAAAAGAGATCTCAAAGCCTGTTTGAGGACTGAGGATGTCAGGAGGTGAGGTCAAAGCTTTGCTGTGAATATATCACTGGCTTCCTTTCTAGAGGTTTATTTCTTTAACGTTTACAGCATAATGCACAAGTGTCTACCGGGAGTAAAACTGAATTCTTCAGATTACTACTTCATATGTAGTTGATTTACCACTTCATGTTTATCTCGTTGCAACTTTTCTGATCAAAACGATCGTAAAAGAAGCTGCTTGCTGTCGCTGTTCTTGGGAAGCATCACTGATTAAAGCAAACTGCAGACCACTCAAATGGAAATTAAAAGTGTGAAAAAACAATGCTGGTACAGTTCTCACTGAGGCATGAATATAGCAATATTTTACACAATTTTTCACTTTACAGAGATGAACATCTAAATGCTACAAAGAACTTGAAGAGATTTTGCTTGATAAGATATCACACTAAGACTGCAAGTGAATACTGTGACGAAATTGTTTGAGTACAACAACAATTCAGTGAAATCTACACAAAGTTGTTTATTCGTCTCTATTCATCGTTCATAAAAGCCATAACAGCGACGATAATTCTATAACACCGAAAGTGTCTCGATTTGGTGTTCACAATACGGACGAGACCAAGATTTGTTACGGTTTGGGCCTGAGAATTCCCGCTCACGAGTTGAATATGAGTGCAGTCTTTATCATTGCGCACCATTTCTAGGAATAGGTTATAGAAAAACATCTGTAGTATCTTCAAAATGCATAGAATAATTTTTTTGCATAGCAATTAAGTTCAAAACTAAGATAGATTTAAGGTCGAAGTAGTCTCTTATCGCTTTACTACAGAATGTGCTAAGGCGTCATTGGATCACAATCAAAACAGCTAGCATCCGGTAACTCATCTGATGGTCTTCTTCAATTCTATTGACTACTGCTTGTCAGTGGATTTCTCATTCTGTCTTCTTGCTAGCTGATTTCAATTTTGATCCAATGACACCTTAACACATTCTCTAGGAAAGAGGTAGGAGACTACTTCGACTATTAATTTATCTTTAGTCTGATCCTTATTGGTAAATAAAAATTTCATCTATGCGTTTTGAAGATGCTGCAGATCTTTTTCTATAACCTGTTACTAGAAATGGTACGCAAAGATAAAGACTGCACTCAATCTCAACTCGTGAGCGGGAATTCTCCAGCCCAAACCGTAACAATTTAGTCTGGTCTGCATTGTGAACAGCAAATCGAGACACTTTCGGCGTTGTAGAAATATCGTCGCTTTCATGGTTTTTATGAACGATGAACAAAGCTGAACAGACAATTTTGTGTAGATTTAATTGAATTGCTGCAGGACTCGAACAATTTTGTCACAGCATTCACCTTAAAGTTTAATACGATATCTTACCAAGCAAAGTCTCTTCGGGATCTCCGTATTATTTAGATGTTCATCTCTGTAAATTGAAAAATTGTATAAAACATTCCTATATTCATGCCGCAATGAGAACTATATCAGCAATGTTTCTTCATACTTTTCCTTTCCAATTGAGTGGTCTGCAGTTTGTTTTGATCAGGGTTGCTTCACAAGAACAACGATAGCATGCAGCTTCTTTTACGAAAGTCTTGATCAGAAAAGTTGCAACGAGGTAAACATTAAGCGGTAAGTCAACTACATATGAAGTAGTAATCTGAAGAATTCATTCTTACTCCCGGTAGACACCCGTGCATTATGCTGTAAACGTTGAAGAAATAAACCTCTAGAAGGAAACCAGTGATACATTCACAGCAAAGCTTTGACCTCACCTCCTGACATCCTCAGTCCTCAAGCAGGCTTTGAATCTCTTTTCTATGAAATATTTTGCATTTGCAATTCACATGGGTCACCGGTTATGCCTTGTGAATTACATTAAAGAACAAAAAGGGATTACTCCCACAAAAAGGAAGGAAGCAGGTGCTTTATTCTTCTACAAAACTGTGATCTCAAGGATCACTTAAACGAAAGTGATTGATAAAGTTGCATGAGCGTAGTAATGTTAAGATGCGAGTTCGGTCCTATTCGGGCACATATCATTGAATATCAGCTTCCATATTTTCCCTATAGCTTACCATTCTTAGGGCTGAAACATCACATCGTACCATGCTCCTATAAATGAAGATTGGCTTGTAAAAAATGTCGGATTCGTAATATAAGAGCGTTTCCTGAACAAAAATGCCTTACGATATTTTTTAAAAATGTGCTTAAAAAATGTTCTAATTCCGTCAGCTTTCAATTTAGGAGACGTCATACTCATCATGGACTTAGTTCGTCGTCAGATGCACACTTTGCACACCCTAATCGCAAATCAAACCCGCAAAATCAAGAAGAATTCAATACACCACTCAAATATGCACCAATGCATATGACACTTTGAAATCGACAAAACGGACTGTTAGAAATGCACTTTCCAGAGAATTTGTGTTAAGAGCAGATATCTACTGATACCAACGACGCATAACTTTCTGTGCGAGATATTTTTGGTAGCAAATTTCGATACGGAAGCGCATTTCTAAGCTTTGATCTTGCCAAAACTCTTCCTCGTCCAAACCCAAAAAATGAATTTTTTCTGGTGGCTGTGACCATTGATAGCTAGGAAAAGAATTTCTTTAAAATTTCACTGAACTTGTCGAAACGGGCCAAGAACGAGACGTGTTTAGGAAACCAAACCTATAACAGCGAAATACAGAACGGCATCAGAATTGGTTTTAGAAAGAACAGCTAAGTTCAGCTCTCAGATATAAGTCTGTGAAAATGTTCAAAGCCTTTTCGAGAATGGTTCGTCAGTGGCTTACGTGAGTATCGGCGGGTATCGTCCTCTTTATCAGAGCCGCACTCCCCACACTGAACACTACTCTATAGCAGGAAGGGCCTTATATATATATATCAATTATAGCAAAATAGCAAAACCCGAAAGTATATCTGACAACAAGTGGTCAGATTTAGCTTGATTCGGTATTTTTTTCAGTCTTGTGAAGTAGTACGAGATTCAATATAATCTGTTAGAATGTTTTAAACCTTTAACGAGGCTGTCACGCGCAGAACCATACACGTGTTTCGTAACTCTTGCCTTCTTCTTCAGTGGCCCACGCCCCACATTAGGCCATACATTGTGCAAGGTCGACGATGAGGTGTACGAACATCGTAAGCTTCGTAACTATGCGCGTTGCAGATTTGTCGAATGAACCTCAAAAAGAGTTGACACCCAACCTAGTGGAAGTGAAGCAGCAAACGAATTTCTTCCTTAGACAGTTCTGAAGGCTGTGTAGACATATGATAATCGTTCGATGGGCAAAAAAAAAAAAACGCGCTTTCTGATGACACAACTATTAGTACAATAATACGGCTCACAGTACCAACAGAACTGAATTTCAAAACAATATGATGCTTTAGTCGCTGCCGTTAATACAAGTGCTTCCAAGCTTGATTTCCAAACTCTTGTACCCGCTGCGCTTTGATATTCTGTCCCAAGGACTATTTGTGCAGTGAAAGAATACCTCAGGGAAGGCTTTAATTTGGGTGCTTCCAAATGGCAAAGACGACTATCGACAAGCATTCTAAAAAATTTCATTTTCGCTTTGCATGCACATGATGGAGATGCGAGCTGACTGCGCTCCATAAACATCCGCCTTTTTCAAGAACATAAAGCAGAGGTTGTGGCAGAAGAACACTTAGCTCCATATCAGAATAGCAGCGTTCCTATAAAAGCACACCTTCCTCCACATTCCAGTGTTTGATTACTTAAGCAAAATCAAGGTCTCTTTCTTCTCATGATAGAAGCTGATGTATAGAAGTAACTTTTCCTTCCGTAACCAATTCAGGTGCCATTTCAAACTTTGTCCTTCAAATTTGGTAGAATCTCGGGTCAATCCTATTATTATGTTGTCGCTGAATAATTCAGCGTAATTCTCGAAAATTTTTCTTTTGGCTATCAGAGCCATCAGCAATGGAGGTTCATAATCAAACTGTACGGGAGAACTAAATGGAAGCACTCATCACGGGTGGCAATTCCCAAAACTTGCAGCTAAAAATTTTGCTTTCAAAGTTATACTTCGTTTTTATGAGTCGATAGCTTCATTTACAGATCTTCTTTCAAAAATGCATATCTAACGGCGACATTTTGCAAGCTGGAATTTTCTTTATTTCTCCGAAAACCGGGATTTGGTGACATAGCAATACCAGTGAAATCATCGTGGGAACCAAATATATTGGGGCTCCTATGATGTTATAATCAGTGGAACTTCTGTAAAGTGACCGTCTTTACGTACTTCAGTCAATTTATTTCCATGTGTCCAATGCTGCATACCGCAATAGAAAATATCTCTGAAAATTCCGCTCTTTATCCACTGCGTTGTAGTATCCTAGAAGTTCAAAAATTCGGAGTGTTGCACAAACGTTTACTTCAACGACGCCGACATTCGAGTGATGAATGAATGATTCGCCGTTGCCTTATAAAGGATCTGATGCAATTCGTTCCCAGTCGAATGTCAACACCTGCTAATTTGTTTAAAAGCTTGACGTGGACAGTAGTACAGACATGGCGAGACTTCCAACGATTGTTCACGTCGAGATTTTGGTGTTGTTGCAGCGAGCACTAGGAGCTTCTCCGCATCCGGCTTCACTTTGCCTGTTTCCATGGTGGCTTACACTGGGAGTGACAGTATTCCCGCTCAGGTTCCTGGTATTGCGAGAAGCACAGAGGCAGTTAAGACATTTGTTCAAGGTCTTGTAATGCGAACGGTGAGAAGCAGTTTTATGTGATCTGCAGGAATTATAACAAACCATTTCCAAATTCCATTGCTAAATATACATGATATTACTTAACGCACTCAAAATAAACATTTCTGATTAGTGAAAAGTTTTCTATTTTGGTCCATGATGTTCTAGAACAACAAGGTCGTAGCGCTCTCCTTCCCGATACAATAATCTCAGGCATTTTGGATCAACTTAGAGTTCAAATCAATTATGATCCGTTGGAGTGCAAGGGTGCAACTATAGTCGAAGATGCAAGAACGAATGTTAAGTTTACACTCTTAGAACTAGTTTTAAAGATACAAGTATGACGCTTCAAGACCACGTAGAAGAACTACATCTTGTTCAGTGCCTCAACGAAATCATCACAGATTTGAATTGTGAGCATGGCTATATAAAATTGAATTATATAAAATCAAATGTCAAAATCCATTTTTTCTCAAAATTTTCCAAATGTTTTACAGCAGTATTTCCTACTTGGTGCTAGTTACTAGCTTTTGATCATCCAATAACGTTAGGTGATGTGAAAAACTTTGAACGTCAAACGGGATTCCAACCAGTAGCGACCCTAGATCTACCATCACTGTTTCTACTGGTTGTGTCGCTCTGTCAACACCAAGCATTAACAATTTTGCTTGGCAAGCCAAAATCGGCATTGAATTGAGTTACGTTGACCTGGATATATGTACAAACAACTAGATTTCTTCACAGAGGCAGTGATGGCAGAATGAGCTCTGCTAGTATACTGGTTAGCACGTGCCCTCGGAAAAGGTGAAATTAATCGAGAAAAAATTTAGTAGCTCATACTTTTACTCGCTTGCTTACATTTACTTGAAAACTTGAAAAGCTCACAGTTACAGGCTGCTGAGGCCCAGCATTATGTATATTCGTTTCTCTCTCCAAAGTGATAGTCTGCTCCGGACAAGATGTCCAGGATGACCATTTGGTGTCAACAAAATCTCTTCCTTCTGTAAACGCCGTTGCTTCTCAGCCGCTAATGCGTACGTCCGTCACTTGAGTGGTCGTCTAGGAGATCTCATGCATTCCCTTGATTTCTACTGAACTGTTTTTTACCCATTTTTCATGTTCTGTTTCCATTATGTAATTGACCTACTAAGTCTCGCAATGTTTGTATTTTCCAGATATTTAGGATAGGATGGGAGCGAAATTTTGCCTGCACATTCAGGCTAGGCGTTGAGATTACCAGCCAAATTTCAGAATACATCGTTTTGGAGCGTTATGGTTGCTACGCAATTTTCTTGACTACTAAACTATGAACCTACGTCTTTGTTGTGTGAGAGAGAGCAGGAAAATTGTTGAATCGAAAAGCTAAGCGCACTTTCATTTTACTTGTTCGTGGCTAAGGCTTTTTTAGGTGTTCATCTACGGTCGAAGCTGCTCACCTTCTCCTGTGTAATCATTTCCTCGTGCTGTTCTCAGTGTTCACTGAACGGTCTGAGTGCACCTACGAAGTGGTGTCCAGTAATAAGATAACTTACAGTTCTTATGTTCGCTCTTGCACCGTAGATTCTTTATGAACTGATTCTTCAGTGTTTTGAGCGCAGTTCATCAAACTCCTCGCTTACCGAGTACACTGAGCATTGTCCCTTCTCCGATAACTTTAGAAGGCGATGTTAATTCACGAAGTAAAGATTGGATAAAAATTTTCCTTCATTACCTATACGCTTCCCCAATCATGCGATTTGCCCCTGCAATGCAACAGTAAATAGCTGTGGCATAGATCAGTTCTTGTTGAAACACTATTTTCATGGGTGTTATGAGGAGTCGATGGATAAACTGCCTGTCTTTTCTAAGCAAAAGTGGAAGCTCGGTTGGGGCTTTTGTGAGGGACTTATGCACTCTTTATTCATAGAGCGTTTAGAGTATTGCATTCGCTTCGACGCTGTTAAACTCCTTCTTTGTTTGAGAATTTGCATGGGAGACTCTTCCACAGATCTCCATAGTTAACAAAATCACTTGGATGTGACATATCGTAATTCAGCTTACTCTACTGTTATATCTTTTTCAAAATCCTAAGTATGAGCTAGTAGCGCTATATGTGAAAATGTGATGGAGCTTCTGTTTCTTCTTTTCTTGAGAAATGACTTAGTCAATGGTGATGAAGATGCAATCTAATCTTGCTTAAGGAAATAAAACGATCAACAAAGTTTTGAATTTGAGTTCTTCGGCAAGCAACTACGGGATTTCAACTAGATCAATTTTTACTAGTTATTTTTGAAAGATAGAAAATGAACACGCATCAATGAATTCCCTGAAAAAAGTTTTGAAAGAGACTCTGCGATCATATCTTCTCACTGTCGTTCACTATTTCTACATCGAAGTTACGGGCAAAAAGTCGCAAATGTGCCCTTTAACGCAGCTATTTTTTTCAAAATCATAGTAGATCGTATGTAAGTTGCACATCGACAACATTTGTCGGTAAATATCAATGGCTTATAATAATTCTCTGATGAGGCTCTAAGACCTATAACGGCTATGCGAGAGAACATAATTTCGGAATTACGAACCAGATGGATGATGAAGGATTGGACGACAAACTCTACGCTACCAACATTTCGTGACATGACCATTTTGGTGGAATCGACAACGGCCTCGATATTCAACTGGCCATGTCCATCTTCTTGTTTTTTTTTGTTGCCTTTTATTCGACCTCATGGACTTTAATGCGATCTGTGGCTGAAGATGAAGATCGACGCCTAGAGAGCAATGTGGTAGTATGTATGCGTATTATAAAAAAATTCCTCCGACGTGTTTTCAGTATATTGGCAAGTCCGGTATTAGCGACGTTCTGTGCAGCTCGAGTTTCAGTGTGCCATTCGTTTCATCTCCTGATGTGAAGAAAGACGAGGGCACAGAATATGTGTGCGACAAGGCGGGCTTATTGCATGCTGAGCAGTTTGTGCCTTGTGATGTCCAGTTCCAAACTCGTTCGGATTCAGCTACTGACCCTGGCGTCAATCTGGAGGTTTTTGTTTCTACTTGGATTTTTCAGTTAGTTATCCTTGATTCTTTGATAGTCGTCATACTAGTCAATTCGGACATGAGATCTAAACCAAATTGAAAAATGTTAGTTCGGTGAGAGACTGATAGACAGCTCAAGGACGTTGTCGAGCCAAACTCAATGTACCCTCCTAGTTATGGAAATGCTAGAGGAATTTCCTACCATCAGCTCACTTTCTTACCCACAGCTGTTGGGAGTTGCCCATTTTGAAAATTTGGAGAAGTCCTTCCACCTCTCCCTACTTTGAATTTCTAGGTAGAAATAGCCCGATCACAATGAAAGTCATTCAGGCCGCAAGTCAAGTATTTTCAAGCAGCAGTTGAGGTCACATGGAAATCCACAAACCTTAGGTGACGTAGGATGGGATTAAATGGAATGAGCGTCAAAAGTGTTGTCACCTGCATTATTTGTTATGTTGGATTGCTTAATGAAGGTGGCTAGTAGTGCATCACATAAACGCTCAGGTCGCTTTTCCGTCACTTGCTGTCTTGACGATATTCTTGGGCAAGACTGCGTAAATAAGGAGGGACATGCATATTTAGTACAGACCAATTTTCATTGAGACAATGACAAAGTAAATTCTTCCGCACGGATGGAGACGTATGCAAGGGATGAAACTTAGCAAAGTACTTGGAATTAAAAGAAAGGTGAAAACTTATCTTGATTAGCTGACGCGAGGTTGATAAAACAGTTGTAGAAATTCGGCTGACGTTTCGGCGACCCGCCTTCTTCAGAGCCTGGACGTATATAGTATTAGACTAATAGTATTAGACTTTTTACAAAATACAAAAAATCAAAAAAAAAACCCCGAAATGAATCGGAAGGACGAGTGCGTCACCATCACGCGAGATCTCGCGCCCTTTCTTCGTTTGATCTTCTAACGTGACCTAGGCAGCATATAAATAAGACCATCCGATCATTCAAATAGACTAATACTATATACGTCCAGGCTCTGAAGAAGGCGGGTCGCCGAAACGTCAGCCGAATTTCTACAACTGTTTTATCAACCTCGCGTCAGCTAATCAAGATAAGTTTTCTCCATTTTCATATATCAATTGATTATGCCGAGGTTTATAGAAAGTCGAACTTTTGAGTTGTTGCAATAAAAGAAAGGTGTCGTATGGAGAGTGAAAAGTCCAAGTTTTTCAAGTTCTCCGTTCACTTTTTTGACTCATTGATATCTACAAAAGGTGTTAACTGAGAAACAAAAAGCCGCCGACAAAAATTCTGGTCTTCGTTCTCAATTAAACACGACTTTTTGTCAATTCTAGCGTTCATAAATATAAGCAGGGAAGACGCAAATTTACAAACAACAATTTTTCTGTATTTCTTCGGAAATCAAATTAATACAAATGCTTTGATTTATTTGCAGTCAGGGGAAACGCGGCCAATCGACTACACTGCATCATTGTCGGGAGCGCGGTGACCGGCACATGCATTGAAATGAATGTTAATTGTGGTATGATAGGCTCAGCCAAGGCTAAGGATATAGGTTCCATTTCCAGTCACACAAAAATCTCCGGAACTCTCACGGTTTGAAACGCTTCCTTTACTGCACAAGTTTATTTTGTAAGAAGTACAATGCAGACCACGAACATCATCATGGCGAGTTGGTCGAAAGAGATGTGGCAAAATATTGTGAACAGAGCGCTTCTATTGTTGGCATCAGGTCCGCTTGGATCGCACTTTATCTCAGCATCTGCAACTGTCAACTAAAACGCGAACTGTGCTATGAAATTTTAAATTAAACCGTTCATTTATGTGTGATTCTGTCCTGATTCAACTGTACAAATGCTTCGAATTATTATACTGAATCTTGGAATTTATGTGAAGGATCAAAAGCAAGTTTATAGTGTGATGAAATGAATGTGCTAAGCGGCTGGGAGTTTTCGTAAATGAAAAATGATGCTCATAGCCATATCGAATTCTTCAAAACGTCAACTCGAAAGCTAGCTCTCTCTCATCGAGAAATGATTATTTCTGCTCATAAAGGTGATAAGATAACACTAGAGAAAGATCACATCTTTTTAAACTTAATAATTAATTTTGAGCCATGCATGTGGTTTGTATTGGGCACTTATGCAGTGCAATACACGTGTTTCATCTTTGCAGGCTCGTTAGTTGCACAGTGGCTTTCGGTTCAGTATTCCTGTTTATAGGAGCCAACCCCGAACGTTTTAACTCGACCCGTTCAGTAAGAATATTGTCCAGGCAGGCAGGGTTAAGTGATAAAAGAACCAAAACGGCAGTGTCGTGGAGTGTTGACATGTAATGGTTCGTCATCTCTACAATACGAATTGATTTTTTCAGTCGTATGTAGTGTGACATTTCTTTTGTCTAATTCTTTATATGTAGAGAGTACATCTTCTTATGGGATTGGCTGAAACGAAAGGCATCGCAACTGATGAGGCTGAACGGCCGAAACTCACGTAGGGCACTACAAGGGTGTCATCTGGCTGTTTTCACTGTATTATTGGCCAACTAGCGTATCACTATCGATAAATTATTCCGGACTTCTGAGATAGGAAGTGCTTCGATTATTTGGGTTACAGATTGTGGCAAGACGTTGCGACTGCTAGTAGATCTCGAAATGCATGAAGTCTGTATGAATGTTTAGAGCCTTACCGAAGTTGTTACGTCAGAGCATACACGTTTTTCGGAGATACTACCCTCTTCATCAATGGCTCACGCCCCACACTGAGCCCTACATTGACCAGGAAGGCAAGATATATGTGGTGAAAGCGCGACGTGCAGTGACATCGCGTTATCGCCACTTTTTCATTCGATCGATTGCGGCTGATAGATATAAATCAATCCACCTCATCGACTGTTTTTGAAACTTGCTATAAACAATTAATATAGTCTGTAAGAATGGCGCATATTTTGGGAGTCTTCATAGCGTCGCATCTCATGTCGAGGGATCGCTTCTTCGAGATTATGACCCACTTGCATCTAAGCAACAATATGGGTCACGATGTGGATCACAAGTTATACAAAATAAGATCAATGCTAGAACTTGTCAATAAGAATTGTAAGGACCCATTCAAACAATGGGGAGACGAGTGTATCTGTGAGTCTATGGTGCCATTCAGAGGACGAATCAAATTCTGCCAGTATGCACCTTGCAAAAGAACAGATATGGAATAAAGCGATTCGAACTTTGTGGTGAAGGCGGTTACACCTACAAAAGATGGTGTACATGGGTGCTGGCACAAACCCGACGTCGAACGAGCTACTCCCAGATTTTTGGTAAACGATCTAATGGAGTGTCTTCTGAATGAAAGATGGCACCTCTTTGCCGACAACTGGTACTCCAGCGTCGCCCTGGCCGAGAGTCTGCTGCATAGCGATACATACTTTATTGGAACATGGAGAAAGAACAGGAAAGGCCTGCCTAAGGTCATAGAGGGAAAACTGCGCAAGGGCGAGTGAAAAGCCATGTAGAATCAAAATGGCGTTATGGTTTTGCGAATCAAGGACAGAAGAGACATCACAGTGCTTTCAACAGCTCACGGCACTGCTAGAAATCGCTGCGCGGATAAGTATGAAATCGTCGAGATGTGCAATAGGAGAAAGTCGCTGGTGGACCAGACTGACCAGATAGCTGCCATATCACCATTCCTCAGGAGGACTTATAAATAATGAGGGCATTTCGCTCGTTTCTAGCTTCGTAATTTGGTCAGAAAGATTCTAAATAACTGGGCGCTGTTTCTACCAAAAGTACTTTTATGAAAAACTCTCTGACGATTAACTATCTTTCCTAGCATTAAACTTTGCATACAATCAAAGTTTATAGCTAGGAAAGATAGTATAAAATTTCATGGTGAAGTTGAAACAACGCAAAGTGAGGGCGAAACGTCAATTTTCTTCTTCAATATAACGAATAATGCGGTTCTATCAGAAACCAGGCTACTATGAAAGAGGCGATATTCAGACTGTCGAATGACTAAAAAAACATCAAAAAATCAGAAAAAAATGTTACATGGAATCAGATAAAAATGTTTTTCCTTGTAGTAAGCGGTTTTTTCGTTGAAACATGGAAGACTTTTCTAATGCATGAGCACTTCCCTTACTATAAATCACATATAGAAGCCTTTTCTACAACAGTTCTTTATTTTGCATCACAAATATTATTCTGTATCGATAGCTATCTCGGAATCAAAATGTTACTTCGTAATGCCAAGGAATACCATGTGAAGTTGATAAAAAACGAACAGTGACTGTAAAACGTGTACTTTTTCGTTGTACAACGGCTACAGAAGTCTTTTGACCGAGAAAACATAGTGGGAGATAGAAAAGCATGGGTAAAAAAGGCAGAATTGAACTTATTAGTATACAGTAGCTGGAAATTGGGTATTTCCTGAAAATATAAAACTGTTATCTATGTATCTCCTGTTAAATTTCATCAAACAAACTACCATATTTCCATAGCAAAGCAGATAGCACAGACTCTGCCTCGTCGCGCCGCCGCGCCTCCCCGCCGCACACGCGGTGTGCGAGAGGGGCCGAAAGCGGCCCTTGTCGTTGCCAATGTGTTAAAACACAGTTCTATAACGCTGTGATCTCCATGCAAAATTAGCGCATGCTTCTCGCCGAAGAGAGCTCCTTCTTTGGACTTTTAGTAATCATAGGATAGAGTGTTGCTTCCTGATGCCAATGCTGTGCCTAGATCTTGGAGACAGTGTTTCTCTGCAACGCAGCAGGTAGAATAAGTTGGATTTGATGTGTGGGATAGGACGATCAGGGCCGCTCAAGTCGCAGTAGGTGTGCGGCCACATGATTGCCAATACGCATTCCTTTGCTGACGAAATAATTCTCTACGCGTTAATAGGATCAAATAAGTATTCGCATCAGGAAGCACTACCTAAAACGTATAACTCTGCTTCAAAACGACTCTATATAATTCTATTTCACCATGATTTCGGACGTCAGTCATTCGTAAGAATAATCATCACAATGATCTCTTTGCTGAAACTCAGGAGGCCACAGCTTCCTAATTGCTTTCGATAGTGACTCGAAGGCATAATCACCCAATGAGAATTAAAGAATGCAAAAGAGCCTAGGAGGCTCGACCTACTTTTCGATCCTTGGTGTAGTCTGGGTGATCTACAGCATTGTGCGTTACACATGTGGAGTGTGATCTCCAGATCATACGAATGACAGTGATACTGAAGATTTCCACAATTCATACACTTTGACAAAGCTCCTTCATGTTGGGAAATCAATCGGTCATCGTGTCAGCAGCTGTTCACGTGGACGCCTCCGCCAGTCGCGAGTTGCCAACGGCCACCTTCTCCCACATTGCAGCTATACCTGCTGCGTTTCGGATAAACGCTGTATTCATGATATGAGGAAATCGTCAGCATTAGAAACGATTATGTTATCGAATGATTACTAATAATTCAAATTAAGAGCTTTGCCCGGCGAGAAATAACGCGCCTTTTACCTTATGTATCAACGTCAAAAAGGCTTTTTCAAAGAACGGCAGCGTGGTGGCAGTGTGAAGTCTCAGCTTTTGAATGGTTACCAACATTCAAACTTCTCCTCCATCAAATGAGGTCTGTTTTACATTTGCTTTCTTATAATCAGAAAGAACCAATTTTTTATATGATTACCATCAAATTCCGCTGCACATAAGAGTTATATTTGCACCAAAATTTACGAACTTGTAGAGAAGATCGTGAAGTATGGAAGTCTTCCAGAAAACCCCAAAATATTTCCGGAATGGAGAACTTTGGCTAAATAACGTAGACCGCGCATTGTCTGCGATTTGCACTGCACCGCTGCAATTTTTACCAAAATCCTGAAAGTACTAATAATACTAGTTGAGGATTTTCAACTTTGTGATATTTTGGAAAACATTCTTGATCCTTCAAACTTGATAGGGGCCTACTATCATTGACTTGCGAGAAGTTAATATGCCCTATTCAAAAGCGATGATTGATGTTCCTGCAGTTTCGCCTAGCGCAGAGAATAGACGCTATACTATACTATATCCAAATATTCACGCAACGTTCCCTATATGAAGTGAATATTTATAATCATTCCAAATGTCTGCCCATTAAGAAAAAGCTCATCGTCTTACTCCTGATGTGGGAAAGATCGTCGGTGTGTCATCACACATCATGATTAACTCTTTGGGAACATCGGCTGGATATGTAGCGTGCAACACTATTCGATGGTGACACACGTTTGTCACATAATTAGGTTTTTTCATAGTGCTTTGAAAAACTTTTTACGTTCCTCTTACTCCATATATGCTTTATACTCTTCTGTGCACTTTCCATATTTTTGGTGCTAATGAAATTTTTGTGTGTGACAAAAACACCTGTCCTCAATGTGATCATATGGCTCTCAGGATCCAACATATTGTAATAACTTGTGCAATGAATTTAACAATTTAAAACTTATGATTTTGAAACATTTCCATTTACGAAGAGCCAAAAGTTAGCGTGAAGATTCAAAATCGGAAAACATCGACAAATTGTCAAAAATGGTGCAGCTTACTGCATACTATTCTGTTTCATTCAAAACTCTCAGCAATTTTTTGATTATCAATGTACCTCTCGATATAGGACCTTTACAGAAACGTAGCAGAAACTGGGTTATACTTTTTAGGTGCTAACTTCTTCAATATCTATTCATTTTGTGCAGTGACCATGACTTATTGTAGCGTGGTTTTTACAAGAAAATAATTCTTTTTATTTAATCGATTCCAGAGGTGGTTGATGTTATAAATGTACCCAGTATCAAGTTTGTCACTAGCTATGAGCACCAAATTTCCGTGCCTCGTGCAATGGGTTTGTCCCACAATTCTTTCGCATTGTAACATTAATTTAATCGCTATTTATTCAGAAAAGCAATAATCAATAATGCAATTACTATCTAATCAGCGATTTAGAACTATTTGTTAGGGAGAAGATTGAATGTCGTCTTTTCATGGAGAATTAGGTTTGCGATCAAAAAAGTTGATGAGGTTTCTTGAGCTGCTGTAGTCTTTGAAATCCATGTTAGGCAATTGTTGTTTTGTAACTCAAACGAAGTTATAATCCGATAGAGCAATATCAGGGTGATATAGTCAATGTGGTACATTCTAGTTCATTCTAGTACATCCAAAATGTGGCGAGCTGACTTTGCGAAGTGACGTCGATAGTTTTGATGGAGAAGGAAGGCTCCAAGAGGTTTGCACGCTTTTTTCGCACACGTGCAACCAATTTCAATAGTTGTTTCCTATGGAGGTTGTGAATGACTGTCTCCGTGTTGTCGAGCAGTTCCCAAAACAGCATGCGCTGCCGAACCCGGAAAATCAGCAGCAAATTCTTCCGATCATGGAACTTGGGCTTTGACTGAGCTGGCTGGCCTTCGTCGTGAGGCAATGATTATATGTGATGCGTATTGCTTTCGTAGTAGATCCAGGACCTACTTTTAGCAATGATCAACTTCAGAGAGTCCTGCAGTGTGGTCGCAGCAGAAGACACTCACGGTTGGTCGAGCATGCACATCGGTAGTGACGGTCAGTGCATACGCATCCGTTGAGACATCGTTTTGCGGAAAACAATTTATCGATATCGATGGTGCTATGTTTGCAAATTCTAATAGAATATTCTCAATATAGCACAGCCCTTTGGCAATAACTCGGTCTGAATATAGAAAAAAAATAACTAAAACGGTAGTGCGAAAGAAGCAATAGGATAACCTAATATGCACAAAGTCGTTGGCGTCGTAACATCTTATTGTACCTTCTCTGATTCTCACTTTTTCGAATAACTTCAAGGTAACCACGTGCAAGAGGTTGTGGGTGTTTATCAATACATCAGAGTTCTCTTAGTCCGCCACCTGTTTGCAATGGATATAATCGCCACACATGCTATTATAACTAATTTCACTTCTGCAGTATTTCACTTCATTTAAGTTTCTTCTCAAAGTCGTGAGATTAGATATGTATGTTTTGAGCTACACCTCTAGAAGATAGGTGGGAAAATGCGTAATAAGATAGATGTAATCATCAATGATTAAGCCAACAGCGCGAAGTTGATGGGAATAAATTTATCAATTTCACAAAAATGCAAGAGCCCATTTACCAGACTGCATGGCATGTTAGCTTAAATAATAATGAAGAGATCTATTGAAATCTGAGCTGGTCTTGATAAAACACCCGAAATAAAGGTGTAATATGAATTTATAAAGTTGACGTCCGACGTGTTGTCTTCTTCAAGGCCAGTTATTTGAATCAGTTGACACCACTGATGTGGATTTCGTCGCCGTTTGATATTGTCTTCTATCTTTTGATATTGCATACGAAGAAAAGATTTTGGAAACCTAAAAATTTCTAACGCTAGAAAATTTATAACGTTAATCCTTTCGTATTGCTTTTTAGAATTAACTGAATGTCAAAAACAGTACATTCGATTGATGAATTAGCGTTTTTCTCACAAAAGAGCTTTATGCTCCAAAAGCATATGAGGGTGTAGAGTAAATCTTAATGTATCAGAGTGAAGAGAAAAGCTCAAAAATTTCCTTAAGAGCGAAGAAAAAAGTATAAATAGTCGCGTGCAGCTTGACGATGTTGTGCTGCGCGCAGCGAATTCTGCTGCCGTCTGAAACAGGATAACGTTAATTGCAAGGGGATAAAAAAAAAATTGGGAAAACATTTACAATCACTGGATATCGGCCATTCAACTCTCATGCTTCAGATTCGGCTAATATTTGATGACATCGGTAAAATTTAGTCCGTACCTCCAGTGCTCTTCCTTCTTGTGTCATTTAAACGCCTTAGATACTTAATTACATTCATAATTTTTTATCCCAAATGTTTTCATACGGTATTCATATTCCTCTTATACCAGATGTTTGAGAATCTTTCCTTATTTCTTTCATTCCAAAGCAATGGTTTAAGAATTTTTCCCCATTTCTTCCATTTCGAAGCAATGTTTTACAATCATGTCAACCTTTACAGAAAGCGGTGATCGGACCCTTTTCCATCGTTATGATCTCATTCTTTCCGGGAGCGTATGCTCGTATACGGTTAGCACATGCTCCCGCAAAGAGTGAGATCTGGGATCGAATCCCGGCTGACGCAAATGTTTTTGCACAGCACTTCACATTATTGAGTATCTATATCACAGTTGCACAGCCCCACAGATACGAGCATCTAGCACTCGAATCGCTACAATGTTGGCTCAAATACAAATAAAAAGATCTAACTGATTTCTTTTAAATAAATGACATCGAATAAACAGAAGTGGTCGAAACGCGAATGAGAATATGGAACAACTTGATATTTACATTGTTTTCGTGTCTTTAGTGCACTCCTCTGTTTTCAGTCCTTCCTTGTTTTCCTACTCTTATATTTGAATAGTTTTCGCTTACTAGATTCTCTCAAAATGTACCAAAGCACTTTTGGAGTTCAGTATTTATGACTTCATCTCTCTTGCATATTGATTGTTTTTCAAACTGCACCGACTCCAATAAGTCGTTTTACAGAAGAGAACTGAATCTATGGTTTCCCTGTATGTATACTGCAAGATATGCATTCTTCTCTCGCCTGTTAAGCGTTTTTGTTATTCGTTCTACACATTTTGGTATTCATACAGTATTAATGGGATGTTTCGATTACGACGGTACCTGTTATCAAGCTGAATTGTGTTTTCTAACTCGCAAGTGCAACTTGATTATGCCAAATATCAGAAGTGGCTTCCAAAAGTCTTTATTGATGAAATTCAATCAGCTTTGTTTTTACAAAGACTTCCGAAGACGCAGTCTTCTTTATTCTTGCATCCGCTACACGGTGCGCCCTTCTTGTAGATTGGGACAGAAATATCAATATGCCTAGAGTTGCTAAGAACTCAAGGTGCTTTCAAAGTTTAGTATAGTAAGATGACTTACGGCTTCCCATATTGGCAAACAAATGACACGAAAGGTCGAGTGGATCGTTTAGGGCAATAGGTATACGCGCATCCGACTTTCGTCGTCGCGGCATTTGCCATCTAAAAAATCTCTCTTAGATTTCTCTCACTCGTTGCCTTCTGATGAAATTAATACTTCAGACTTTAGTTCCACGTTATTCCCATTATACATCAAAAGACAAGGCCGTTGTTATAATATAACAACACAATAAGACTGATTCAGAATGGCATATGCATACAAGAGTAATATTTTCAATATGAGAGGTGCATTCGTAGTCCATCTAAACTTCATCCAGTTTGTCTCCACTTTGATGGTTCCGTGTAAGTTTTGTGTAAGAGATATGAAGAAGTTATTGTGGTTTTGAAGTGATTGAAATCTAAGTTTGACGTCTGCTGTTGGACTTGTGGAGGTGTTTGGTTGGCTGGGTTGTGGACAATCTGAACTTATCAGGCCTTAGAGAAGGCGAAACCGCCAAACCGTCAGATGTGTAAACATACTATAATATACAATCTCGTGTTTTGACTTATGAGAGATAAATTGAGTACTGTTGAGTGAAGTGAGGTTATTGGACAGTCTTTTTTGAGAATTACTCCTATCCTCACAGAAATTCTTTTATTTCACCCTTTTGCTACCATTGAAATGATGTTGTAACTTTGTTACCGAAAGTGTCGAATAATATACAGAACTTAGGACGAAAGACCCAGCGACTCATTTTCCCGGTGTCGCGTGACAACTACTGAGTAACCGGGGCTCCTGTTCTGCTACAACTCCTACGAGGATGTATCGATTCTATCAGCTACCAACCGTCAGCGGTTGTGTTCAGATACCCATGTATCCTTATCAAACTTAGTTTAGCTCTCAGATATTGGATATAAGCAATATAGAAGAATTTTTCTTAGTGTATCGCCTTAGTAGCAGTGTTATAATATTTTTACTACAGATCAAAAAGTGTTGATTGATACGTACATTTGACCCCGATATGTGCTTACTCGAATGAAACGTAAACGGTTGATGGAGCACGATAGTGTAGTGATTAGGACGCGTACCGAAAAGGATGAGGAGTAAGCCAACCCCCCGCCAGATTTCAAAATTTCGCATATCTTCCTGAATTCTTAAATCTTTTGTCTTTTCCAACTAAAAATCAAAGGAAACATTAATGGCAGTTCATAAGCTCATCTACTCTACAAAATGTCGTTGTTCAAATGAAACCGGACATGGTGCTATCTATTGGTGCTATCTATTTCCTTTCGTTCTGAAATTTCCTAACAAAGCATCGTCACCTGAAGGAACGGGATCATCGCATAATCAGCAGATGTTGGCGTAAGATTGGCCAGAGGTGCGCCACTTATTGATGCCTCCCACCATTCCTTGATGTACTTAAAGGTGCAATACAATAGATTATGCGCCTCTAATTGAATGTATTAACTTTGACCAATTACTCATTTTCCTTCTTTTTCCGAACACATGACGGAGCAAAAGGTTGTGGAAAAAAAAGGATATGGAAGAAGGTGATACATTGTGCCCAGTCTCCAGGTTTCAGAAGTATTACCATTCTTGTCATTTTCAAAAGATTTCTACGAAAGATATATTTTTGAGGTCAAAAAAGGGAAATTGGAAGACTTTAACTCACATCATTCACATTGTCGGAGATGTATTGAGAAAGAAAGTAGATATTGTAGTACCATGGTATTTCGTCAGTGACATTGTTGCTGCCGATATAACTGAAGTCTCGAGCAAAGACTTTGCTACACAACTTGGAAATGTTGCGAGCAATCTCTTCTAGTTGGCAGTCGTAATCCTAGAAATTAGATGTGGGAAATATTGCACTCCAATCTATTAGATGAAACCAAAATCTTTCTTGTTTCAGTAATAATTTTTTTCTACCAAAAGGCTCATGTCGCTGGCCTCGGGTAAAAATTCATTGGTCATGCCATTCTTCTGTTTTCCTTTCGCAAGTTCAATTCTAAAACAGATCTTTTGGCATGAACGGCGACTCTATAATGCCATTCATTTTACCGGATGTTCGATACCAAAACAGCATACCTTAGATTGTTGTGGCTGAGTAAAACTCTCGATCTCATTATCGCAGCGAAAAGATCATCATTTTTACGGCAATCCGGTGGTACTGCAAAGTAAAAAGATATGTTATATTAAGGACATTAATAGACCTCTAAGCTAGTTACTCTGATGGAGTAAGAACCTTTGTAAGGAGATCCTTGTGAGTGGATCACTTGGAATTCCTGAAACGAATCTTCTGGACTCTCAACTTCATGGAAAAAACTACGGCATTTTTCAAATACTGACAAACGTACCAAAACTAGAATAAGAATAGCGACCAGTGTGCTCATCATCATGCACTGATTTGTCAATTGAGCTAACGACTTTTATTCCAGTCGCAAGCGCAATTTATGCTGTTTTGAAAAGCATTACCATTGCACTTCTTTTAAACTAATGACGTGTTGACAGATCCAAATATGTACTACTATATCCTTCTCTACAATGCCACGTTATAGATCCCTTTTTCTGTCACATTGTCGAATGTACCACAAATTCCACGTCCACATTCGCAACTCATGAAATGGACATCTCGCTTTCATTGGGCAAGTGATCGTTTCAAAGATTACTGCATTACGATATGCCTAAGCAAAGCTTTCATGTGAAAAGTGAAAGAAGAAAATTTCGGAGGTATTTCCTGGCTGACTAGGAGCTTAGCTTAGTGATGCATCGCTATTTTCAGCTAAGTTTTCGGTACGTAAAGCTCCCATATTCGCTGCCATGTCGTCGGCTGAGCAACTTGACTTGGTTCTTTTCTGTTATTTGACGTCAAGTGAAGAAATGACCCTTTTCGCTGAGCAAGAATTCTCTATAAGAATATTTGTAATCATTCGAAAGCTTGAATCTCTGGCTACTGCACTGCTCAACAATTTTTTGGAAAACGATTTCATAACGATATAGCATTCAGAATAATACGGTGTTCCACACCCTTTGCGTGCTTTTATTTTTATCACGCGTATAATTTGCTGAAAGCATGAAAAGCATATGAGCGTAATGGAGAAATTTTGTATTTCAGGGTCATACGTAGTATCTAGAGCTCCTCTTGAAGAGGAAAAAAATTCGAATTAAATGACAAAACTAATAGTGCAATGGAACGTTTTCCTAGCGAAAGAGATTGCTTTTCCATTTGTTCGCAGATATCAGAATTAAATACTGTCCATTTTTTTGCATTAGTCTTGACTTAGTCATGCTTTAATTGCCCGGTACAGCTACGTTTTTCTGAGGGCAGAGGTGATTCTTGGTGCAAGGAGAACACCTTCCGGATGGTATAACCTCGTTACCTCTCTTTAGCCAAGAATGGGCCTTTATCGTAATGTTTTCTTAATAAATAACAATGAGTAGTTGTTTCTGGAACAAGCATATTCAAACGCATTTTCAGGTCTCAAAGATGTTCTAAGAGGACCTCTCTGAATGATCTTGAGGATACAAAGACCTGGGTACCCTTTTTGTTGCTAAGGCAAAGCGGCTGATTTCAGCTCATGAGCTGTATACATAGGTCAGACTGTCAGACAGTGTTTATTATAATGCGACAATCCTTTATATTCAACATTGGCCTTATTACATCTACTAAGGAGCTGATTTATGATTTATGCAGTTTTGTGTTATTAGAGAACGATGCAGGTGATTGGACTCAAGTGTTTACTTTCTCAGAGCGATCTTACAGCAGTTTCACTGAAAGAGAGTGTGTGAGGATTTATTGTTGAAAGATTCTTCATGACAAGATGTTGAGAAAAACTTAATAGAATGGTTTACCACACTCTCCGTAAATGTTCCTCAACATGTCTTAAAATGTATTTCAGTTCTTGAAGAGGAACTAGGTCTGCCTACATCTTTAGGTGCCACTACCTTACCACTTAACTACAGCAAAAGACTGGCTATTCAAAACGTGAAATTCAATCAAATAAAATAAGTCTAATGTTCTCCAACCATAGTAGCTAAACATAGCCATAAATGAACTATTGAAAACTTGCCTACCGATTTATCGCCCATGTTCAATTTTTCAACAGTGGGACGTTTTTTCAGGAATAAAAAATCAATCTTTCACTGACATAGGCATTAGAGCGAAATCCAGATAGTGAATAAGGCCTTTTAAAATAGTGTGTAATATTTGAATATTGATTTGAATTGATGTTATTGAATTTTTTTTTCGTTAACTGCTCATTTTTTGTTTTTCAGCCTCAGTTTTTGCTTGAACATATCATATCTTTCGTCGATCTTCAAAATGACTGCTGGCTCAGTTGGAAAGGAATTCTAATAAATCAACTCTGATGCGGATGTGTAACTCTTATTAGTTCCGAAATCAATGTGGAGAAATTCATAAAAATGCTTTGTAGGGGTGAAAATAACAGCGTATATTGATTTGCCATTATGTCACCTAACAATACCTAACAATTAAAGCTCGATGACAATAGAATTAAGCAACAGGATCGAAAATAAGGGGATAATGGAGAATTGTTTTCGTGAGAACGCCTACCTTTGTTACTATTCCTGTTTTCACTACGGTATGCCAGATAGCACTTAGATATGACAACAGTATATTGACAGTAATTTTATCCATTCCAATAAGTCTCTTCAATGATTCCAGTGCGGAAACTCTTGGAGAATTGATATAACATTTTTTGTTATTCAATTCTCCAGCAAAACCTGTAGCTTCTCATTTTGAGCAATACTCTGTTTATAGATGAGTCAATGGAGTTTAGTTATGGGAGGAATATTAGCGAATATAAGAGTGTTGTCTACATTAAATACAATAGTGCGGTGTGCGCACAACTATTGGCCATCAAAATTCGCAAGAACGGTTATGATCAACTCCTCAGCGCTGTCATGAAAGTATTCACTTTCAGCAGTCATCTCGCAAGGTGAACACATAATAGTGACAAAGGTATGCAATTTTTCCATTGCTGATAGAAGGAGTATACTAGTAACTTATGTACGATGAAGAGAAATTTGTCATTTCAAAAACTGTTCCGCATTTGCAACTTTTCTTGAAATATTGCAAACTGCAGTCTCCTGCTTCCAACATTTTCTTCCACCTTCTTCCAAAAACAACAACAATAACATGGCACTGCCAGTTCACCTATCTTCTCATCAACGCTTTTCCAAAAGGTAATCGAGCGGTATTTTTTAGTTTTTCACCTGCAGTCATAATGAGATCTCTTACTCGAAATATTTTTTGTCCAGGCACAGTCATCCTCATATCTTCTATTACTGATAGATTTATTATAGTCAGCAAAGAATTGAATTTTCGCACAAGACTTTCTGGTGGGGAGGAGGATACCTATTGGAGGCAGTTTGGCGGACCATGTGGTCACCGATGTACCGTTGATCCTTATAAACCACCAACATGTTACATGTTACTTGTGGTTACATTAATTGGGTGAGATGCAGGGGATCGTCTTCAAGGCATTCAACTAAAAAGAAAAACGCTGAGAGCGTTGAATCGGTGCTCATGTCCAGTTGTTTCAAATTCGTCACTATATATGCGATTTTGCTACAGAACAAACGGAATAAGGAAAATTGAATATCCATAGAGCGATATCTGTTCTATATCATAAAAAGGATCGCAACTTCTACACTGCTCAAATAATCATTGATATAATGAGAATGGCTCATGAAGTAACATGGCATGCAGAGTGCAGTATCATTTTTGCCAACTTATTCATTGTCTTGCTGTTTTCAATTATTCGAGTAACTTTAGGTGTGCAAGAAAACTAATGTCATGATATCTGATATTAGTCGTACAGAATGATATTAGTTAATTACTTGAAGCTTTCGGTGACCACGAAAGCGAGTTTTCGTTGGAGCAAGAAAGTAAAGTGAGATAAATTTTATTATATAAATTATAATGAATAAGACGGCACAAATGTTCGATAGCAGTTCTACATAAAATCTTTTGGCTAAAATCTGGTCTCCCCCCTTGAAAATGCGGAGATCTGGAGGAAGCGTTAGCGTTGTTTCTAATATCAGTCGCTATATTGAAGTTTCTTTTACCATACTCTGCCATTTAGTGACATTAACACTTATTAATGGCTACAAAGATCCAAGTTCTATTAGAAAACTGCGACATTGTCATTGTAGCTGACTATGACATTTTGATAGTTGAAGGCGAGTCAATTGAAGCTATGACAGTGACGGGGAAAGGTCTTATGCCTACTTAAATTGTTGGCAAAGGGATAATTCCCATCGTGATGTTAACCATTTGGGAAGCATTTGGGTCATATTGACTTATGATTCATTTCGCGCACCAGAGTTTTCTATGGCGCACGCATAGGAAGTGGGATTATGGGTGAGATTATTTGGTAAATTCGAGTTCCAAGAGAACACTGTTACTATTCAATGATAATAATCAACAAAGAAATTCGTATGAAGGTCTTCGTGCAATTTTCAATTCAAGGAACGTCACGTGTCAATAAACAAACTTTTTTCAACAAAAAAAAACCACACCTTTCCGAATTCGAATGCATTTCCAATCGTTATTCAACATTTGTTTATTTTTTGGTCTATGTTATTATAGTCATTCGATAGCTTGAGAAATATCGATTCTAAAACTATGCTTGACCTTCATTATACGTTTTCTAACCAATAAAATAAAACCTTTTGCGATCTCAGTTCGTTTCTAGACTTCACAGCGGAATTTTCAATGTTATATCGTGATTAAATTAGATATTCTAGATAAAATTAGATAACTGATGTCTAGATCAAATTAATTAGAATATTACTGGAGCTACACATGGAAACGTATTTTCAGCGAGAAGACCGTCTAGATCCCTTGAAAAAATCCATTATTCTTTATGAACTGAATGGAATGCAGTCCTATCGTGTGAAATGTGTTTGTATTTTTATTCCTTTTTCATTGAGCAGAGCTCTTTCATCAGGCTAGTAGTAATCATTTAACAGCTCCAAAAGTGAAAAATACATTACTGAACCTAGTTGGTGAGGAGACCTCCATAGTAAGTTTTGTAACAAGAAAAAAAGATGATTTTATGCTCGAGAGCGCATGTGGCGTAGTGTCAGAGGAACTCTGCGTTGAACACGAGGTCAATGGTTTGATCTTGGACTCATGGCTCATCAAGCCTTCCACCTCCTCGGGATTGGTAAATTTCTGCCAAACTTGTCTGGGAGCATAAGCAGCACAGGCTCAATATATCGATAGGCCACCGCGAGTCACTGTAAAGGTCAGATATGCATTACACCACCTCAAAAGAGAATATCATTTGAAGAAGACTGCATAGCGCATCCCTCAAAGATTCTGCGACGCTAGAGCTGTATCCTTATGATTTTTTGCTCTATGCAAGTGTTGTTTCAACTCTATCGCGAACTTTGTTTGATTATATGAAATGTATTTTGTATTCTAAGTTTACTTCATCGGCACAAAGAGATTGAATACTTTTGAGAAAAGTTCTGAAAGCTAATTTTTATTGAAAGGAAAGGCCATGTCCCAGAAATTCTACTTTCCGTAAATCTGCATACCTCCAATCAGCTCGTAATGATTGTCATGGACAGTTCATGAAAGTTGGCCAACTCCTTGCATGTCACATGAACATAAGGTCCCTTTGAACACCTATTTGTCGACATCGAAGGACATGGTCTTGGGTAAGAGCGCCCTACTTTACGCAGTGTCTGTGACAGATGTACTTTCTTCCGTGCTGTCGTCAGCTTCACTACAAATTTCCCCTTCGGCACTGCTTCCGAGCATGCTACCACGCAGCCGGCTACAGATAGTGCTATTTAACTTATGTGGAGAGCTTGAAAACGGAGAAAGTATAATAGTTTGTCTTCAGACCAATCACCTAAAAAAAAATGCAAAGAACACCTGAATCAGCGCTCTAGTTCACTGACAAATGCTGCCTTGATAAATGATGTTCAAGCGCACTATAAGATGATTGAAATACTTATAGCTCTCAAAAAATAAAGAATAAAGGATAATGCTTTAGGCGTTGATCAATCCCTGAAAGATGTGCCATGCATTTGTCTTCAATTTTAAACTTCGTTTGGTATGACTGAACGCATATCTGGCTTCTACAATGACTAGTGATGGCCTCCCACTGTATTGAGTCAGTGTCGCTTATCCTTCCAGGCAAATCTGGGACCTGCTTGACTAATCCATTTACCCCGCAGGGACGGACTGCTTGATGAACCCTGAATGCGAGATTGAACCATCGACCTTGTGTGCGACGCAAAGCACTTTTAACCACTGTGCCACATGCGCTTTTCTCAAAGGATAGAACAAAGTAATTTTTGTACTCTATAAAAATTCAACTCTTGAAATACACTGATAACGGAAAGTTGGGGAGAGTTAATGGTATAGCATGAAGTGTGCATTATTATTTTTAGCAAACTATCCATTGCCTGTGACTTACCATCACAATGATGATTTGAGGTATAAGTGAGGAGACTGTACCAAAATTGGGAGGTTTATTTCGCAATATTCCATTCGCAAGTACAAACTGATAATATAGTTCATCATTTGACTATTTTATATTGATTACTGACGCCTGTTCGCAACAAAGAATAGAGGTGGTTGCTCTTTATATAGGAAATGAATGATAGACGTGAGTGAAATATGGATAAATGTAAATATGAAAGCATGAAATCTTTCCATAAGAGTTTTGAATATGATTTTCTTGTATGGATTCGGAATTGGTTTCCTAAGCAAATAGATAATTGCTTTAGATTGCTGAATGAACAATCAGAATATATAAAATCCCCCCGCAAGATTTTAAAAGATAATTGGCTCTCTGTCTTGAACGTGCAAATAAACTCAATTGAACGAACGGCTACACAACCAATTGCTACCGAAAGCCAATTAACGAAAATATCCTGGTTCACCATCTCTCTTCTCATCCTTAAATACGAAAAGGCGTTAGTAGGAAACATGACAAAATGCCGCCGATGTGTGTACTGAGGAAGAGCTAGAGTAGAGTCCGTGAAACTGACTCGGGAATTAGCCACTTCTAATGAATGCAAATTTGTAACATCTCGGTTTAGGCTTGGAGAAAACAGTGCGCCTTCAAACGAAAATTTGGGCGAAAGGAAAATCCCGTATATCCTCCCGTTCTTTCCAAATAAGATTAGTACAGCTATCATAAGCTGTTTGGAAAGAGTAAGTTGAGAGAAATCTGTAGCTATCATTGAATACCACCGAATACTCTGAGGCGTTGAGTTCGCAACCGCTTATATGACCACCTCTGTATAATGAAAGATTGTAAAGTATGTCCTAATGGCAGAGACGGTGATTGCACGAGCGCAGTTCACCTAATGTCTTGCAAAACGTGCGGCGATAAATATATGGGCGAAACGGGTAGGCCGCTCTATGGCCGCATAGAAGAACCACCTAGCTGACAAGCGTCATAATAAACGAAACACCGCGCTAGAGACACATAGAGCACAGAAGCATGATGGAGCAGATCTTGATATCGAAGTCACCATCCCTGCGCAGGAATATAAAACATCAGCCCGAAAGATTTCGGAACCGTTTTGGATTAACACCACCAATCCAACCATAAACCGCAGGGAGGAATGCCTCGTTATCACTCGTGACTTGAGTCAGTATATAAGACTGTTGTTTTGATGGATAAGGAGCATTACTAGCCTATGTGATCTCCTTCCGGTGGTCTCCACTTGAATCATTTGGTGGGACACATATAAAAAGCAGTGAGTATGTTGAGAATTGATTTCGTGCTTGATGCGATTGAAATTTAGGCCTGGTAATTTTTCCTAAAGGAGTAATGGAGGCGTTTGACTGATTGCATTGCAGACAATTTGGCCTTTCCAGGCTCTGAACATGGCGAACTGCCGAAACGTCAGCTGTTGAGTGAACTAAGATATTATATGATAACTCATGATTTTCTTAAAGAAGAAAATTAAGATATATTGTAAGCATTTGGGTTCCCTTTCAATGGTTTGCTGTGTAGAGAAAGCATTGGTAGAATTTTTAGGCTGCTGCGTTGAAACGATATTCAAATAGAGTAAAAGTGGACCTATGAAAAGTTTTCACCCACAAGACATTGGAGCAAAATCTCTTTTACAAGTCTATAGAAGCTTCAACGTCTGAAGTCTATCAATTTCTAGCGAAGAAAATGAACTAACGCTGAAATCGCATTGCATTACTTTGAGCAGTACCACTTTAAAGAACACTTCGTTGTTTGATGATGTTTTGATATTTTCCAACCAAAATCTAGTCTTGTTGAAGTCATATTTATTATATTCTCTCTGTTAGTTGCAGTTAAACTCTTCCTAGTCACAATCCACCACATTGTCATCGTAATGAGCGGCGCTCGCCGCTCCGCCTCGCGTTCCCACCGCGCGTGGGATCCATGCAGTTAAAGGAATCAATAATAGATATTGCTTGGAAAATTACACATATTCCGACTCATTAAATTGATCGCTACTGTAATTCAAGCAGATAGTGAAAGAGAGGTCATGGAGGAGAATTTTAGCACGCTTGAAGTAACTCCATCGAAAACTTTTTTGACGCTTTATGATCTGCCTTCAATGTTTCTTTTTGGCTTCGTGGATTCAGTACTTCTAGCATTCAATTTATTTTTGCGTTTCTTCTTTCATATCGTAGAATAGAAACTGAGCGCATCTTGTAATATCGAGGATAATTCAAAAGTTCGACTTTCTATAAACCACGGCATAATTAATTGTTACATGAAAATCGAGAAAACTTATCTCTGATTAGCTGATGCGAGGTTGGTAAATTGGTTATAGAAATTTCTACAACTAATTTACCAACCTCGCGTCAGCCAATCAAGATAAATTTTCTCGATTTTCATGTAACAATATCGAGGATAGCCTAACCGTGGCGTTTCATAGGGCGTTCGTTCTTGCGTGTTTTCAAAGTGTTGGGAGGCGGGACTTAGCACACGCGATGCATCACGAACACTCGGGCACACACCTCTCATCAGGACGAAAATTAACATCCAAGTCGGGCAGCAATTTTATGGGCAGAAAGCGAGCTCACAGCCATCCACTTCAAAAGTGTGGAGTAGGACTAACGCCGAATCCACTTTCTCTGATCTCTTACAACAATGCTTCCCTGAAAGCGATGTTTTGAGCAAGAAAATTCAGAATACTTCAGAACTCAGTACACCAGATCAAACCAAATTTAATCACTTACTGCAGAAGAAACTTTTGAACTATACTGATACTTTTTTTCTCAAAATTTGCCGTAATAAGTCAAGTTAGTGAAGAGTCAGCAAGCGTTAAATGAACAGAATTATACTCCGCGTTACGAAATGGGCATTAGCATACTTTGCGCTCTCTGCACATTAGAATCAAAGGCGAAGAAGACTCGGGGCAAAATAAGTATTCACATTTATGAAAGACCCAAATCGCTTGAGAAGTCTTCTAAAGAAGCCCCAGTTCAGAGTTACCTCAGTCGTGCTCTTATGAAAGTTTGTTTTTTCTACTCACCTCAATTACTGCCGACTTTATCAAAGTAAAGAATTATGTGGCTCCATTACCAACTATCTAGGTCTAATGCAATTATTCTTTCTATGACAAAATCTGATCCCATCTCATTCCGTTTCACATGTGTGAATCCATGGAGCAATCTTATTCAACGCCCATTTTCGAACCCATCAAAGAAATTATACAAAAATTTCTTTTTTTACCATCATTGGTCGACGTCTTCAACATTGATCAAACAAACATTGATCTCACGGTCCTACTACGTCGGAAAGCTAAGGATATAAAAGCTATGTCACCCAACTTATTAGATGTGTTCGTCCAAGTGCTCTTTGGGAAATTAGTTGTGTAGGATGATAGGACGTCTGCTTCCTTTAAGATAATACTTTCCTTCATCTACTATAAGCACAACAATAGGATCACATGAAATATGGGTAGAAATTTCATGCAGCTATATTCGGAACCCTTCTGATAATGAGTACGCCAGGAGGCAGGGGGTGTTCATACTGAGTTCGTTTTGAATCCTTTTTAATGGTGGCGCCTTTCTTGAACCTTTACAGCTTCAGGCACGAATGTTTGGTGGAAGTAACTCTAGATTCTTTTGCCTTTTTTGTGTAGTTCTATTGCCATTTCATGCTCAGGTCGTTAAATTTTCTTGTCTGAAATCTCTTTGAACAAAGCCGTAGATGTTTTATTCGCCGTTCTCGGGTGTTGACCGTAATTTCGATCAAAGCTATAGATCCTGCACGAAAAAAGAGAAGAACCATTTTGAGATAATTACCGTTCTGACATACACAAGGTAGTAATCTACACGGTTTTATGATTTACAGAAGTAAACAATTTGGTACTAAGGCGCAATGAAGAAACCTTAGACGCACAGCTCTCATTTGAAATCTTGCCAAAATTTTTCTGCATTGAGAGTAAATCGCTAACTTAGTAAAGGATTATATTGAGAGTGCAAAGTGAATGCTATGGTGAAATGAATCAGTGTTCAGCATTCCAGCTAAAGCGACATAAAGCTGCTTATTCAGCTTTATACAACGTTTATAATAGAAACGTTTAGCAGAACGATATTATTTGACGGTTCTCGATTCGTCATCCCCGATACAATGCATGAGATAATGTTGCTACGTTTTCTGGCAATCTAATAACGTTTCGAAAATGCAATGAAGAGTGTTGAATAGTGTGCAGAAAATTTGACTTTAGGCAGAGGTGTGACTTGTCATTCATCCATAGTGGGGCGCATGATACTACCACACCACCAAGGCAACCGCATTGCTACCACTCTCCTTATTATATAACTATCGCTGCTATCACCGATTGATCTCAGATGAGTTTGGTCTGGTTAGCACTTGTCGGCTTTGGCTGCTGACAATTTCGCTAGTTTATATCAAAGAATGTCAGCAGAATGGTGAATTTGATGATGCAGTGGTAGTAGATGTCCCGTTATGGGTGAGACGCGAGTTCAACTCCTCTTGGAGTCGAATGTTCTGTTGATCTCTTAACGTTCCTAGATGTGAATCTGTAACACCCCAAGTTTAAGAATTCTCCGTTCACACGTTGGAAATGTGTAGTATTCAGCAATATACACCACTTCCACCAATAGAAAACGAGTCAGGTAGCAACAGAACGGGATCAAAGAACAATGTTTCATTTGCTTCAATCGGTGCATTAATTAGCAGTTTTCCGAGATCTGTTATCCAAATCAGATAAACTATGCTGAAAAAAACCTGAAAAGTGAGCTGCTGAAGAGCAAGTTTTAGTGTTGCCCTTTAGCTTTCCTTCGAGTGCTTTATTAAGACCACGCTCAAATTTCAATAATAATATGATATAATAATAATAATTATAATATGATAAAAATACCAGCCAGCGAGCAGTCGAATGCGAAAACACTCTGTGTTAGGTGAAAATTTCGCTTGACATAGAGTATAAAATGTTCGTCTTCGATAACTCTCTCTAAGGGAGCAGAGCACCCGAGAGAACTGACTTCAAAATTATCGAAAGACGACGGGTTCTGCCTGACTGACGAGTCTGTAAAGACGAAACACGTGTATCGGGCTGTACAAGAGCTCTTACCAGACCACTGACAAGTTGGCTCAAATAATAATGAAAGGATTTGTTGCCCTTTGACAGAAAAGTGGGAGAGCATTGAATACACTTCCGCTTGAACTTTTTTTCTGGTGATATCTACCAACATGTGCTCTCATTTTAGGTGAAAAGATTCGAATTACTTCAAAATCCAAAGTACTGGCTTGAAAAGCTTTATTTAATGATTGTAAGAAGAGTATGTTGAATTTTTTAATACCTTTCTGAAAATTAGGAAAAGTGATGCAAATCAATGCATACGTGGCGCAAGCCAAATGCAAATCAAGCCCTGATTTGAAAACCTCCTCTAGCGATGTTTTGACCAGAATACGAGTGCCAAGACACTAACTAAGATACTTTGAATACTCCGTGGAGTGCCGCGTCGATTAGCATTCACGAACAATGTTGTTTATGTCTTATTTGTACATCGTGAAGATATTGCGAAGAATTGGTAGAGTTCCATACATTTATTTTTTTCACAGTCACCTTTACAGTTATTGAAAACTTAATGCATATGAAGGAGTGGCAGAAAGAAGCCGTGGCTCAGTGTCATATTAGCTGCCTCATTGAAAAACGTCTTTTTCTAAGAAATTCTAAGAACTGGCAATATCACCAGCAAAAAAAATCTTCTGCCACACGATACAACTTGGTACCTTACTGTAATCTTTTTTTCTATGACCATTTTAGATGCGATTTTTCATTCAGTCCATCACGTTGAAAAATTCTTCGAACAATCTGTTTTTCGACTGTCTTTGAATTCTTCAGTGAAATTTCACAAAAATTCCTTTTACTATCAATGCGCCGGTAGAGGCAGAGGCGGTGACTGCATGAGATCTGATACAATATCCTAATCTACCTTGGAGTATGTGGAGGAGAATACGTTGACGAAACGGGTAAACCCTCTGCGTCCAGGTAAAAGAGCACCTAGGAGGGACAACGTAACTCCGACGCAAAAACTGCACTAGGCTTGCATAAGGAGCAAAAATATAAAGATGGAGATTTCGACATCACATTGATCATTACACAGGAATCAAAATACCCGCGCGAAAGCTTTGAAAGCTTTGTGGATTCGTTGTTAAGAGCAGAAAATGAACTGCAAATAGGAGTGCCTTGTAATCACGCGTGACCTTGAACCTTCAGGCGTTCAGGCGTAGGTTAAGCACAGCCCATTTATGCGACTCTAAGGGCTGGTCTTTAATTAATAATTGCAAGACTTAAAACATCAAAACGGTGGCACTGATGACACTGTCGAGGTCGAAACATGTCTGTCGGGCTCTATAAGTCAGCCCCAGGCCACATGACATCTTGGAATTACGAGATATGTTGAAATTTGAGCGTACTCTTAAGAAAACATTCGAAACGAAAGGTATGATAAACGGTGAGTGTCTCAGTGTGGAGCCATTACCTATACCATCCCAGATTTTTTTTCTTACATTTTCTGCCGAGATTACAAAAGCATTTGACTGAATGGATTGCAAATCAGTTTTACCTTTGTACACTCTTACGAAGGTAAGACTTGTTGAAACGTTATCCACCATATCATATTATTGCACTGTGGTAGTGCATTACTGCGCTGCAATAGTTTATTGCATTATCATCATTCAATAAATGCTATTATTACCAATCTCAGAATACCTTATCACGAAGAGAAGCCACTAATTTAATTTGAGTACGGCAAGGTTAACTGATTGTCGACCTTGGAATTTCGTTGTTTCAATTACCTACATCCTTACTGAACTCTTATCTGTCATCCTTTCCGATTTCCCAATGTTAAAATTTCTCTTAGTAGCGATTGAAATGAAAATATTGTCTAGAGAACTACCACATTATCTCTGGAGAGTCACCCTCTATCCGAAAAAGGCAGCGCTTCGGAATGGATTAATGATTCTCACTGATTTTGAATTCGTAAAGGAAAAGCGAAAATAGCTTCGTCTCGAAAGGGCTAAAATTTGAATTTAATTTGTTGAGAAATTTGGATCATGGCATTTTATCAAACGTTTGAATTCTAGAAACTATCTAATAGTGTTAAAATTTAGATATATTCACTTTGATCAGAAATCATAAGCTTATCTTCAAAGTTGCAATTTTTGTAGTATTATAACATTTTCTGTTCGTTACCTTGCCCTGGTGGCATCACTCCACATCCCAACATTGTCTCGACGATCGACATCAAAAGCATAAGTGTATGAATCGCTGAGCTTCTCGCCATGTTCGTATGATTGTTCAATTCTAGCTCTTGAATAATTTGGGAATTGCTGCACACTTGATTGAGAACAAATCTTCTATTTTACACAAGAGATCGCTGACGAGATAGAATTGGATCTGTAACTCAGCACTGTATATCAGTGACGTCCGTGAAGTAGACGTTTGTGCGGCTCTTTGATTTTTCGTGGACTTTTAGGGGATTTCGACAAAGTGAACATAAAGCAAAAATTCCTAAAATAAATCCTATAACAAAGTTGTACTACTCAGAAGCATATGGAAATCGACAAGCAAGGAGAAATGTGTGCAAACTTCTGACTAGAAATGAGGGCCATAAAGGCGATCGCTTGACAGAATTATTTCTGAATGCAGTGAACATGGAATAACGGCTTGAATTTGGTTCCCATGACTTCAGTAGTATTGCCGCACTAAAAAACTTGGTTTTCCCACAAATAAAGGGATTCGCAATTAGAAAACGTCGCCGTCAATTATGGATTTCCACAAGAGTATTTTTAAAGATTGTATCATAAATAGGAACAAAACTTCAGGGTGCAAATAAGCGGCAAACTATTATGAAATGGCAATCGGCAGATTTCAATTCTTTCATTACGTTTCCAGCAAAGTATGGCCGCGTACTTCTCGTTAATGATGGCGCATTGATAGTAAAGAAAATTTTTGTGAAATTTCACTGAAGGATTCAGAGACAATCGAAAAACAGATTGATTAAAGAATTTTGCAACGTGATGGACAGAATGAAAAATCGCATCTAAAATGGTCATAGAAAGAAAGATTACAGTAAGGTACCAAGTTTTATCGTGTGGCAGAAGAATTTTTTTGCTACGTTGTCGAAATGGTCGAGATTTGCGGTATCTACGCTCACGCTATAACTGAAAATTTCGAAGAAAAGCTTTGTCTTTCAGAAATTTATGTGCGAAAATCGACATCATTTTTCCTATTACAAAGAACTAGAAAGGTTTTTTTTCCTGAAAACAAACCTATTATTGTAATTTCCGGACTTACGCTATCGAATGATTACTAGTAATCTAGGTAGAAAGCTCTGTCAGGTGATGAATACGCCCGATAACGAGCTTCCAGGGTCAAAAGCATTTTTATTTCAGCGTCATAGCACTATGAGAAAGTTTTTTCAAGGAAAAAAATTCGAAATCATCGGGATTTAGGCCTTTGGACGATTACTAAATTTCAGTGAAAAATCCTTCCCAACAAAATGGTCTTTTCAAAATATTTTTGCGATAATGGAGAAGTGTTCGAAATCATATGATAATGGATAGACAGTTTAAGGACGATGAAGAAGCCGAGTTTAGTCTATTTCGTGGTGTAGAACATGGGGCGAAAGCTGATTTGAGATCAGTTCGTTGTTTCCTATTCACAAAATTGAGGGCCGCATGTAATTCGAATATAGGAATACTCTTTCACAGCTATCCATTCCAATAATCGAAGTAGAAACCGCTCGACAACAGTGAGATATATTAGCGAAGTAGAAGAAAATACTCAAATCGCTCATGATGGATGCAAGGAGAAGAAATAAGTGCGAAAATTGCTATGATCTGAGATGTTTGTGGTATTGAACTGTTCCAAAGTGGCTGACACTGTATCAGAATACACAGACTCAAGTAGATAATCTCTTCACTTGCCGTCATGTTATTCTTCTTAAGCCAAATAACGTAAATGAGAAAAACAAATCAAACATGCATGTTGAGTCCCAAATAGTTTTGATTGAGGCCAAAAGTAAATTTTTACGAGCGAATGGAACCGTAAGTGATATATGAGTTCTAATAAAATCTCGCGAGAAAAAAAAACACTGTATCATAATATGAGTGAAAACCTTGGCTTTATCTTTTTCAGCCTTTCAATTTTTCATCGCTTACTGACATGATTGTGCAAAATCAGACGATGAAAACTGAAGATGAAAGTACTAAATTTGTTCCATCGAATACGCACGACTTTTTTCATTTATCGTTCTACTGTATCTTTATATAGTTACTAGGAACAAAGATTACAGGCAGTGGCTATTTTTTGTATTCACCCTCTTTTTCAATAAAAGCAAATCTCTCGAGAAAGAAATTACTTACTTTCAATGGAATGATGAGCATGACTCCACACTGCATCATCGTCGGTGGTACTGTGACTGGTACATGCGTTGTAATGAATATATGTGTGGTCACATGGGTATGACCATGGCTATGAATATCGAAGCTATTCCTGCCAATCACACGACAATTTCAGGAACTCTCACGGCTTGAACTGCTTTAGTTGTTATGTTATCTCTTTCTCAAGGAAATCATTTGTAGACCACGAACATCATCATGGCGAGTTGGTCTAGACCGATGTACCACAGTGTAATGAGCAGAGCGATTCGAATGTTAACATCGGGTCTGTTTGGATCGCACTTCTTTTCGGCTTCTGTAACTGTTAGCTAGAACGCCTACTCCATCGTGAAGTGTTTGAAATAAACGACTCTTTCGTTTGTGGTTTTATTCTGTTTCAGTTTTATGAAGGTTACGGAAATATTAGCCACCAAAATATTGGGATAAATTTGGCGGATTGAGGGCCAGTTGAACATGCGGTGAATCGAATGTACTTATAGAATAGAAATTTCGCGCTCATGACTAAAGTGGAAAAAGCTCAGTGTGCTTATTATTTAGAAAAGATGCTCATTTCTTGATAGAATTCTCTAAAAAGTAACCAAATACACTCCACATATTGGGTATACTATAACATCATACCACTGCAAGTGGCAATCAGAATAGAAAGAATTTAGACTGATTATCGATATCCAATGTCTGTCAACACAAGTGGGTTCAGTGCCGATAGCGGCTGTCCCGCCAGACCGTCGACGGTTGGCTTTTGGCAGACAACGCGTTATAACATAAATAAGAGTGCTGTGCAAACGAGCGTCGGTAGGGCAACGGTTAGTTTACGCTCCCGGAAAGAGTGAGATGTGGGTTCGAATCCCGGCCGACGCAAACGTTTTTGCACAGCACTCCACATATTGGGTATACTATAACCAAATACATTTGCTAATTTATCGAGAGGTGGTCACTTATGGAGTCATAAAGGTGACAAGATAATGCTCAAAAAGGACCATATCCTTTAATAGATTTTCATTGATCTTTAAACTTTCCGTTTTCATGTCAGCCTCCTGAGTACAGCTGTAAGACACTGCGAGCAGCATAAATCGCAAGCGGTGAACGATTCTTGTTATTTAGCTGGTACTTTCTTCTTCTCCTCGAAAAAATTTTAGATTTCTCTCTTACCTTGATGGTTTATGGTTTTCTGTAACTCTCCCGCGTTTTTGAGAGTTCGTAACTTCTGTTCATGAAAAACCTTTGTTTACTGTACTTGTACATTGTATGCTATGTCAAGTTCAACTATGATTTTCAACGATTTCCGATAAATAACGTACCTTAAGAGTTGGCATTATGATAGAGTTGTGGATTAAACTATATTTTATCATTCTATGGACATACGAACGTTGATGCCTGGTTACCTTCGAGATTATAAGAGATCTGCGCGATCACTGTTCTACGGCGTCGATGATCAAGACAAGTCCTCAATCATTGCGGAGACGATTAAACATGGAGAAAACTGTGATACGGATGAAATAAATATAAAATTTAATCACTCATACTGTACATGAAGTCTCTGCCCGGAACACAAACTTTACTTTCTCAACTTGTTGCTAACTAAATGTCTTCAAGGCAAATCACCGTATTTCGTCCTGTTGCCTCCTTTTTTAATTATTTTAATGTGATCACGTGGATGTGGTAGTGCAAGTCCATCGGTGCATTAGAGAACATGTGAATGTGAATTTCAAAAAGATGTATACAAACGCAGGAGAGGGAAGGGAGAGGGATATATGCATCGGCTTTTCAAATGATACCTCTAAAGGGTAGCAGTGTACTCCGTCAGAACAACCCTCAGCAAAAGCGCAAATACACGTAACATAATGGTTTCCATAGCTCAGGGGTGCTTCTCGTCCGCTGACGGTGACATTCAATGTTATGCGGAGCTACATTAAGCAGAAGCCGTTTGTGGATTTAACCGACCAGATGGCCTCTTAGTGATCATCTAGAAAGGCTTGCGAAACGTATGCGCATTTTGCCGCCTGTTCACCCCACAATCTTGAGTCATAGTTTTGGTGCATGCGTGTATTTTTTCCATTGTCACTCATATGGCCAACTCATGAGTAATTTATCTTCAGAAACTGAATGCTGCAATATAAGATTCATTGAGGCAGAGAGACAAGAAAAAACAAAGCCGATTCTTGTCCGGGTCCTGATACCGCTAATGATAACATGGTGTACTCAATATAATAGAGTACCACAAGACTAACTTGTGTAGCTGTTATACAGCAACACATTGCTGACAATATGTTAATGTTGAGAGAATTTTTTTTCTTTTAGACATTTTATTTTGCCGCACATTAATATTCTGATGATTTCCTACTACATATGTTATATTAGGCGCGACAAGAGTTACTGTCACTACATTACAGCTTATAAAAAAGCTTTCGAGACCAACTTGCCTCATTGGGCACCACGGCAAATTCCTAGATTGTGCAAAGATGACTATTGACAAGGTACCAGCACAACGAAGTTTGGGTGATAGGGGCAAACCTTGTCGCATTTATATTTGAGCTAATAAAAGTGCAAGAATTGACGTCAGCGAGATTAATGAATGACAAAAAATCCATAGACTGTGTGTTTTCTATACGCTCCTCAAGATTGTATCTTTGGGAACATTCTACATTCTCAAATTCACTTCAACTACTCTATCATATTGAAACGTTTCCTTGAACGATGTTCAATTCACAAAATTCAATTTGCAGATGTCCTTCTTGATATGATCTACACACTTCACAATTTGAATTATAAAATCTATGCTTTCGTACCTGTTTCTCATGCAATCTAAGCAAAAGTATTGCTACAGACTAGCTCTTAAGCTTAGCTTCAAATGATCAGTAATAATTATTAGTTCAAAAATCTCTCATCTTTGGTTCATTACCTCTCATCTCACCCGTCACAGACAAAAAAAGCGCTGATTGAAAAACATGTTCTGTACCGCTGCCTGTGTGTGTACTGGGAGAGAGCAGAAGGTGGAATCCATAGAATTGACTCGGCAATTAGCCATTTCGGATGGCTATGTAAATGTAGTTCACAGGGCTAAAATTAGAGAAAATCACGTGCCCCTAAACGAAAACTTCGCTGAAAATAAGGTCCCATGTGTGCTTCCCTTTCTTACAAATGAAATAAGTATAGCTACTAGACGTTGTTTGAAACGCTAGGATTGGATCAAACGGTTGCTGTGATTGAGATACCACCGAATAATTATAAGCGTCAGCTAGTCCGCAATCGCTTGTACGATCGTCTATGTACAACAAAAAAGTGCATTCTTGTACTAACGGTGAAGACGGTGACTGCATGAGTAAGGGTGCAGTTTACTCAATCTCTTGGAAGGCGTGCGGCGGCAAGTATGTTGGCAAAACGGGTAGGCCACTCTATGTCCGTATAAAAGAATACCTAGCCGATAAAAGTAATTCTAAACCAAATAGCCCATTAGGAACGCACAGGACACAGACACATGATGGGAGTGATTTTGATGTAAAAGTAAATATCTTTGCGCAAGAACGTAAGACCTTGGCGCTCAAAGTTCTTAAGGTGTTTTGGATACATTCCAAAAATCGCGATATGAATCCTAAAGATGAGTGCCCACTAAGCACTCATGATTTCGCGCCATAACTTAGATCGATTTTTACGGATCTAAGTTACGCACACACCTAGCCCATCTAAGACCCAGTGCTACTGGTCTTCATATTCAGTAGATATAACATAAGAACAAGGCGGTGACTCAAATCTGGCTGATTATTTTACGTTCCAGAATTACTTAAATGTTTGTTTTTTTTCTTCCTTTTTTTCTCTTTCCTTCTTTCTGCTTTGGTTATGGAAGTGTTTGAATAAGTTGATGTAAGCAAGTTGAATTCTTCCAGGCTCTGAGGAAGGCAAGACTGCTGAAACGTGTCACCGTTACAATCTCTTTCGTACTACTTTGTACAAAATAACCGTGTATCGATAAGCTCGTGTTTATTAAAGCAAAAATAATCACGTAATAGTTCAAAAAACTTAGCGAGAAATATTTGTCCAATCCTAACTGATTTCTGAATGAGCCATTTGCTGGTCTCAGGAGTTTTGAAGTCAGCTTGGCTGGACCTTTTTTTGTGTTGTCAAAGCTACAGACATTAGCCTGCTCTTAAGGATCAAAGGGAGATCTACTACTTTACTTCTGATCTGATTAAAAAAAAACAATGAGCTTCCAGACGGGAACGTCAAGCTCCGCACTAGCTTAGGAGACTATGCAGCAAGTATTGTCTTTCTGTTGTGCATCGAGGTACGACATCCTAAAACACCCCCAGTAACGATGAAGCGTTTAACTATTGTGGAATAGAACTAACCATAAGCAAAATTAGAGATGATTTTTAATATGGTTTTTGATAGCCCGTAATGCGCCTCGATAGAGAGGTATAAGTCAATTGTTAGTCGTCTCAGATTGAAGATTTTCCAATGGCAAGGTTGAATGTGTTTACGCAAAAATTCCACCTCCGATAACTAACATGCTACGTCGTTGATGATCATTTTAACTTCGGACTGAGCAAGAACCATACTCAGAAGGTCGAATGGAACGCAGTACGGTAGATCGCCACAAACGATGACTGTCGTTTGGAATGCCTTGACACTGTTCTCTCATACGAGGTATCAACGCTATGTCTTCATTAATTGAAACCGCCAAGCATTTAGCTACGGGTGCTCTTCCCAGGAAGCTTCGGTGAAAAGGTGTAAGAGTACCTGTTGGTACCACTTTTTATTTTTATTCAAATGAAAACATGAGGTCTGCTATGGCACTTATACAGTGTTTTGGCAATACACGTGTTTTGGCCTTGCAGCCTCATCAGTTGCCCAGCGTTCTATCGTTCAACTAACCAATGACGAAAGTCCTACACGCGCCGTTAGGCGATCAAATTACCGAATGGGAAGTGTTATACACTTGATTGCTGTTGGTTAAAATATCATACCTTTCATTTTTAGTGTTTCTTAGAACCACGCTCAAGCTCAGTATGCCTGATAATCATTTTTGAGCAATGCATATGGCTTGCAACATTATTGAATATCAGGCATATTGGAGTTTTAGAGTGAACTCTAGAAACACTTGAAACGAAAGGTGCAAATGAAAACACATTTTTCTGTTCAGACGAAGCTTCAAGAGTAACGAACTAAGAAGAAATAATTGAAGATTTTCAAAAGCTACTTGCAAATTCTTCAATAATCATTCTCGTGTTGTCCTCTTTGATTTTTCCTAATCAGTTTTTCTTCGTGAATGTATAAAAATTTCTTTCTTTGAAAGAGATCTATTCATGTTATTTCATTACTGTTGGAAGTGTGGATTGCTTTAAGTCTTTTTATTTCACTCCATTACAGTAGTCGAGAACAAGGGCGAAGAGACGATAAAGAATGGGAATTTCAAGAGATGAAAACAAATTATAACAGAAACGTGACTTCATCTCAATGTTAGCCGTCATCTTTGTGTCTTTAGAAATGACCATATCTTGATAAAAGATCAACTGCTGGTGTTATAGTTTGAATAGTTTCCACATTTGCATGAGTAATTTCATATTTGTAAACCTAGAGAATTTTTTTCTCGGCATAACTGCGAATTGTGAATTGACTAGAAGATTTGATTCACCGCATTTCAAATGTAACTTCGATTTTTTACATATGCCCGCGGTCTGGTCTAATATTTGAAAATCTTTTGAGAAAATGAGGCAGAAAAAAAGTCACATGAGTGAATCATTTATTCTAACCATTCTACAGTAGAGTTTGTGTTTAGTTGACGTAGCGAAAGCCGAGAAGAACTGCAATCTAAGCGGACCCGATGCCAACATTCGAATCGCTCTGTTCACCACACTTTGCCACATCTCTTTCGACCAATTCGCCATTATGATGTTAGTTATCTACACCGCGTTATTTTTGAAATAAACGTATGAAAGAAAGAAGTATTTCAAACCGTAAGAGTTCCTGTGATGGCTGTGTGATTGGCGGAAATAGACCCTATATCCTCAGCCTTAGCCATGCCTATCTCTTTACAATCAACATCATTTGCTTCGCAAGTGCCGGTCACTATGCCGCTCACAATGATGCAGTGTGGTTTTTTCATCGCGGCTCCCTTGACTGCAAGTAATACCCTTTTTAAGAATTCATTCCATTGGAAAGTCAAACATATACGGAAATTAGGTTTTGTGGCAGTACTTTCTGCGTTTCTCCTTATTAGTATCATTAGAGAACGAAATACCTTGAATAAAAAATTTGTGCGCATCTCTCGAAGCAAAGTTTACGATTTTCAAGAGGGGTTTTGTCCTCCAACACTGTATTGTTTTGACGCATTAAATGTGATTAGATTGAAAATTAACTCCAAAGGAATTTTGGAAGTGTTATACGAAATGCGAAGCAATTCATTACTTTCCGCGTCCGCTAACATGCAAAATTAGACTTATGGTCAATTATTGGAAGTAGTAATTGAATTATCTGTGTAAATCATTGTTTGTGCGGGCGAGAAGCCAAAAGAATATTTCGCTTATGTAGAACAAGACTGAATTGGGCCTCTCAGTGCCCTCATGAAACAGCGATTTCCTTCCGAATACCTTGCCAGTCTCAGAAATTTGTTTATGCTTCGATACGCTCGGTGAAATTACCTAACCATGGTTTTATTCAGAACACTTAATACTAGATATAAATATTTTTCTTAGTAAAACTTCCCAAGACCAACTATCTATTAACCTCGGTAACCTTCGAGTAATTTCCTGTTTCTACTTGAGCCAGACACGAGGTTTTATAGCAATCTTTATTCAAGCAGTTGACATTTCGACATCCTCGCCTTCTTCAGAGGCTGCATAGATCAAGGTGTCCGCAATGCAATCAGTCAGGCCCTTCCATTACTCCTTCAAAAAAGTTACGCCTCCGAACGAGAACTCCACTCATAGTCACGATTCCGTTCATGTTTCTTTTCTTTTTCAGATGAGACTTTTTACGGCTATAAAACTTTATTTTCAAAAGAGCAGGTTTAAGAGGAATCGGCAACGATCATTGAAATACTACTAAATACTCCGAGTCAATCATTTCGCAGCCGCATACAGGACCGTTTATGTACTACGAAACAATGCCAAATGTGCCAGAGAGAACGGTGACTGTGTGAGGGTAAGCACAGGGTATCTGATCTGTTGCAAAACATGAGGCGAAAAAATATTGGGGACATGGGTAGGCCACTCTATATCCCACAGAAGAACACCTCGCTAACAACTTAACATTAGTACAGACACTCCGTTAGGCACGCATAGGCATAGACGCGTGAGCCACCATCCCTGCGCAGGAACATGAAACATCGCCGCGAAAGATCTTAGAAGCGCTTTGAATCAATGTCATCAGCCCGACTATAAACCGCAGGAGGCATACCTCATTGTTGCTTGTGATATTAACCGGTATATAAGACAATTGTTTTGATGAGTGAGGTGCATTATGAGTCCATGTTAAGTTCCTTCGCTGATCTCCACTTGGATTATCCAGTGAAAGGCATATAAAAGGCTGTGAGCATGCTGAGGGTTGATTTTGCGCTTGAAGCGATTAGAATCTAAGTGTAGCAAATTTTTCAAAAGAAGTAATGGAGGTGTTTAAACGACTAGAATGTAAAAAACTTAACATTTCTAGGCCTGAAAAAGGCGAGATTGCCGATGAGTCAACTGCTTGAATCAAGTTTGTTATAACACCTCGTGTTTGGCCTGAGGAGAAAGTAAGGAATTTTTCTTAGTCATGTAATTTTACTCAGAAAGAATGACAAATTCCAATGGTGTATTTAACAATATGGATATTTGTACAATGTAAAAAAGCAACCTTCAAACGAAGCAACATCACAAATAGCGCAATTACTGCACATCCTGCCCTTATTTCCTTTACTCGCATTTATTATCAACAAACGTTTCTCGGATCCTCACGTGGCTTGGATTGTGCTCTAGAGATTTGCGCTTTACTACTTAGATTTCTGCATGGTAGTGAAGAATCCTCTCTTAAATTCTAGGCTATCCTTCTAGGGTCAGTTTCACAGGCAGTCGTCAACATTGTAAATCGGAGCGAGCAAGCCGCTACCAGAACAGTCTCGTACATTTTATCCATTTCTAAAGAGATGAGACGTTTTCGGCTTATACATAATCCTCGAGCGGTAGAACATCTCCTCGTACACAGTTTCATACGTCAATCTGACTTGAATACCGTGTTCAAACTGGCTAATAAGGTCAAATGATGAAGGGTGGTTATCGAAGTAATGCTCTTAGAACAACGTCGCAGTGAATAGTGGAAAACGCTTCAACAGAATGAAGGAAGTACACCGGGAAGTAGTAAAGCAGGGTTTCTCCACCGCACAATGAATGTTCCATCTCTGACATCAAGCGACAAAACGAGTGGTGAGGATTGTCGTTTTCATTTGTTTGAATCCTGATTGAAAGTGGATCTAGCTACGAGTCTGAAGCGCTCTAAGGAGAATATTTTTTTACTTTGCACTTACGGATTGCCACCATAACAACAGCGAATATAAGTGAGAGAGACGAACAAAAACAGTGCCGAGAGTTGCACCATCAGTGAAGACGCATCATTCATTAATCCATATAAAATAAAGGTTATTTTCGAAATGCTCGATAAAATTGCGAGGATCAAATGGCTCCAAAGTAATCTTTCACATTTCGCACATGAGAGAGTTTTATAGCAGCATTAAATAAAACGTAGTCGGTCAAGATGTTCCTATGCGTAAAAAGTCACCCTTCTAAAATTGTTGTGATCTTACCCATCGTTGATGCATCAATAACATTAGTTGCGCCTTTGCATTCCAACGGATCGTAGTTGATCTGACTTTAAGTTGACCCAGTATAGCCGAGATTACTGCATCGCGGAGGAGAGCGCTACGAGCTTGTTGTTCGAGAACATCAAGACCTAGACAGCATAGTTTTCACTGAAATCCAGAGTTTATTCGTGCGTTTCATTCGACATTATTTAAAGTTGTGCAAACTGTGCCTCTACTAGAAAACAAGGAATTTTTCTGTAGATTTGAGCCCATTTTTACGCTCTTTCGAACTCGGAAGAATTACTGAAATTTAACCGGTTTGAACTAGCAGTTTGCATCACAAGACGCTCGACAAATCCCTTAGCTGTTTCCTTGCTTCTTGCAATGCCAGGAACCTCGGTAGGAATATTGCCATCACCAGTGTAAGCCACCATCGAAACGGGCAGTTCTGAAGCCGGTGACGGTGAAGCTCCTAGTGCTCGCTGGAGATAAAATTGGTAATTTCTGTAGTTTAACATGGAGCGTAAAATAAATCTGTAAATGGGTTATTTTAGAACCTATTTTTCTTTCTTTTCCCTAACTAGAATTCGAAGAATTTTCGTTGAAACTACGAATATGACATCCTTTTAGCAGTGACGAAACTTGACATTTTCAGTCTGATCAAAGCCTGTTAACTTATATTTGGCACTGCAGTCGTTCGCACCTGCGTAAAAATTTTCTATTCATTACTTTGACCTGGTGGCATCACTCCACATCCCAACACTGATGTGAGGATTGGCACCAGATTCGCAAAGGCAGCGATCATCGGAAATCTCCCCATGATTGCTTGGCTGTTCACTTCTAGTTCATGATAAAAATGGAAAATGTCGCGAAATAAATAGAAACATGTCTTCCAATTTTTCAAGAAATAATTCGTATGAGAAGAACGAATTTGGAACTCAGCATTTTAACATTAGTGACGTTAGCACGCCAGATGTTTTTTACACTTCTACAATTCTTCTTATAGCTTTAGAGGTCTCCAACATATTAAGCTCAAAGCAGAATTTCTCTAAATATTTCCAGACAGAATATAAGATTCGGAATGACATGGAAATCAGTAAACGAGGTGAAATGTCTGACAATGTTGAATGAGAGCAAATAACGTGGAGGCGGTCACTTTACAGAAATCTCCCAAACGCACCAATTGTTCACTATTGGTTCTCATCATTCCATTTGTATTGCTGTCATAAAATCTTTGTTTTTGCATATGCAAGTCCAAATTAGCAACACGTCACCTTCATAAACGCACTTTTAAGAAAAGTTCATAAGAGTAGGTATTAACGACAAAAAACGATATAAGAAGTTCAATACGAAGCCTTCTTGGCAACGAATTTCTGTTGAGCTTCAGTGATTCCATTGAGTCCTTCTGTATTGTACGTCCACAAATTTAGTGTTGTTGATAGTCGAAAGAAGAGCTACGGAATTTCACTGGAGAATTTAGAAAGAAGGAAGAAAACAGATTACTCCAGAAACACACCATTATAAGAATCTAAATGAGAATTTGTGTAAAAATATTCAAAGAAGAAACAGTTACATTGGAGCTATGAGTTTTGTCTAAAGACAGCAGGATTGTCCACTTTGCTGGGATTGTCATGTATTGTCAAAGGAAACAAGTGGCCGTTCTTAAACACTCGACCGAAGTGACACTAAGCAGGGACTCCTTAGCGACGTTCATGAAGATCTTCAATTTTTAATTAAGGCGAAAGTTTATGAGCTTTGTCACTTTTTCGCATTTCTCCTACAATGTGCAGAAAACCATTTGTTATTGCAATAGGTTGCTTGAAATTCTTGACGTTTGATTTTTTGAATTTGACTTTTGCAATAGTTCGTACCGAGCAACAGAACAAAACTGATAATCAAAGTAGTCTCCATCGACCTCAATGACTTCCTGCCACTTCCTAGCCGACCTTTGCGCAGCCGTATTCATCGCCCCAAGCTCCTTTAACTTAACACACCGCTTCACTAGCAATCCTCCCTTGCGCCCATTTATCTGTGAGTAGCAAGCGAATTTGTTACCAAGACAGCTTCATCTGTAACAAGTATAAGCATGTTTATACCAAAGTGTTTGCAAGAAAGTTCGCAATTGAGAAATTCTAAAATCTCCCAATTTTATTGCAAAAATCATGTTAAAAAACCAAAACGTTACGAACTCTTTGCGCAACCGACTACATCTCCTGTGCCGATATTTCATTCCGTTCATGTAACCGTTGCACGCTCCTCACTAATCTAATTTTTTTCTCATATATCTCGGAAACGATCGTCCCAGAAGTTCAAAATATTTTTTCAGTCATCATCCAGCGAAAAGTACACGGTCGAACACCATTAAATCTCATGGAGAGTATCACACCCTTTTAACACTCGCATTTTTCTGCCAAATTTAAATCTTCACGGCGTACCAACAAACTATATTTATTGCATAGACAATATATGCCACTTCAACGCCACCCTGAGAAAGATGAAAGTCCGTTCAAAACTGCCGGGGTTGTGGAGGTCAATGACTTAGTGGATTGCAAATCGATTTGACCTTTCCGGGCTTCAAAGAAAGCAAGATACTGAGACGTTGGCCACTGCATTATGTTACATTATACTATTGTAATGTTGTGTGCATTAATCTGCTAAGATAGTATGCATTACTACTTGTAAATAAACACTATTGCTATTACCTCGAACAGCTTATCAAAATGAAACTAGTGATTTATTCTATGTCGAGGTTAATCGATTGTTCGTCTTGAAGAAATTTAACGCATGTAGTTGATTCAGCACATTTACTAACCTTTGGAATCTTGAAGTTGTCCGAAATTTTTATCAAAACAACGCATTATAGCACTATATAGCAGTCGAACTTGTTGCTCACTCTACATTGTTGCTGTGCAGGCCTATGTTGTAATTGAACATCAGATTTTTAGTGAACGGTTTTGATGACGGTTATTAACTGGAGACAACTTGGAATATGTTCTGCAAGGCCTCTTTGTCTTCATGCGAGTCATATTGGAATATTGGTGAAAGACTTGATGAAATTTCCGCGCTTGGATTGCAGTATACTCTGTTTTCTCTGTTTTGTTGATAACATATCGAAAGCACCATCGACGTTGTAGAATTATCGCTCGTGTTTTGATTTTCTTTTTCATGAGTAATGAATATAGCTGATTAAGCAGTTCCATGTTGTTCCATTTTAACTGGTGAGCGCGAACATTCTGCGACATTGGGAAGTTTGCACATCTACGGAAAACTGTGCTGAATTGACAAATTTTATTTATGCAGATGAGATCTTCAAGTTTTCAGCTAAGAACTGTGCAAGTGTTAAGGTTTCTTGAAATTTTTATAGGTCTGACTTCAATTAACCTTGGCACATTTATTGAAAACATCATGCGAAATTGTCCTTTTCTAAATAAGACACACTCGAGCTGGTAGTTCCTTGTTCAAATCGGGTAGCTTGCGTTGCGGCAATTTCTCCTTTGAGAGTCCTAGAAGACGTTCTGCACCGATTACATTCAACTGTTCCGTTTATTCGTTTCCATAGTCGGTGAAAATCCATGAAGCGTATCCTAAAACAACTTAAACGAGAGAGTCTAGGTGTACTGTTATGTACTAGGGGAAATAAAAAACACTAGAAAACATCAAAAACAAATGTGGGCAAAGTGCTATATCACTTGTTATGTTCGGAAACTCTTCCCTTGTGTTCGTCCTCAATCTTTTAGATTTTTCCATGAGACCTCGAGAGTTTCCTGTGCCGCTGTTTTTGACTCGGGAACCCAGCTCGATGTCAAAATATACCTTTTTTACAAACTAAACTAGTATATGTAACCATCAATGCATTCGACTATTTTGAGGCTTCTCTCATGAACAATATAATCTTACAATGTATTTTAAGTCTTTCATGACGCCTGTTAAGGATACTTGTGCAAGACACGTGTTTTCGGCCTTGCAGCGTTGTCAGTTGCACGGTGCCTTTTCGTTCACTCACTTCCTCGGGAATCTGCCTCTTACATAACAGAGTCGATGACAAACTTTTTATACTCATCGTACGGTCTGACTGTCGAATTCATGCGTATGGCTGCTACGTGGGCATATGTATTATTCAATGATTGCGATTGTTTCGACTAATCTAGTGCTCATAAAAGACCTCATGGAAGGCTCAATTTATATTGTCAGATTAAAAGCCAGTATAGTCGAAAAAATCGCAACTCATTTGTGTGCCCGAGAAGATTAATAAGAAAAATGGAGGACACCCACTGTTTACCAGCTGGCAGGTTACAAATCATCCTCTCATCGCAAGCGCTAAAATATGGCGGTCATCTAAAATATCTTCTAGACAAGGTTTCATAAGCGAGAAATCAAAATTTGCTCCGGATAGCGCTTGGGCTTCCATGAGAGTTACTCAGATAGTAACGTATGTAGTGCATTCTCGTGATCACGAATGATACTCAAAGCATGTTGAGCACTGTTGAATCATTTGCGTTGTTACATGATTTTCATAAACGATGAATAACGCTGAGTAGGCAGTTTTTTTTTCTAGCAGCCCATGTTGTCCCAATTGAATTGCTGAGTAATCAACAGTTTCGCCGCGACATTCACCTTCCGCTTTCAATTTATTATTGTGATCATTCACAACAGCCGGTTTAATATAGTCTCAGTAGTCCTCGACTTCCAATTACCGTTTCGCAGAAACCGGCCTCATTTGACCTCAGCATGCATAGTCAGTATTATCTCGCGTTACTAAATTGCTAGGTTAAGGAAAATGTTCTGGGGAATTCTTGGAAGTTTCGTTCTCATGCGATGCGCATATTAACAACAAAAACAACAACAACTATTCTTCAAAATATAGACTACCATTATCCATGTTTGGTTTGTTGTTTGGCCGCCCGTCGCTGCTCTTCCGCGAGACGCGATGCTGTCATTACAGTAGCTGAATGATATTTGAAGCCGCGCGGCACGAGACGAAACGGACCGTTGGGTTCCTCAAGGATAACCAAGAACTAATTTCCAAAAAAGTCGGAGATGAGTAGCTTTCTGAAGTGTCCGACGCTATTATGAGAATCTTTAGGGCCAAATAGTCTTGAACAATCCACAGGAATTTTGGACTCGACATTAGGACAAGAACTGAGACTGTGTTTTTACTGGTAATAATCCACACTTTACACTTCACTGGTCTGTCTACAGTGTTTTTCCACGGTGCGGATCCCAGTACTTCTAGCATCCAATTCAATTTCTACTTGAACGTCGGCGAATACTGGTTGAGCCTGTCTTCCAATTTGGACGATAGACTGGTTGGCGCATTCAATAGGGCACTGTTGGTGACCGCAGGTGATTGTTGAGAGGTTGAGGGAGGGGGAGGGGGAGGTGGTTCGGCCACGTTCGCATCGTCACGAGAATCACAACCACTCGGCTACGGTGTCCCCGGTATATGCCTACTGTATCAACCTTTGTAAGTAGTTCGTATATACATATATGAACGAATGATAAACCTTGTATTATTGGATATTGTTTGTAGCAACTCATGCACTTTCTTTGCTAGTTTTATATTATTTTACTTGAATGAGTGACAATGTAGCACAACGCATTTTCAGGCCTACTCAAAAGACGCGCTCGTTCAAAGGACGCAAGGCGGGAAAAGCGATGGAGTATCGAGGGTGATATGACGAAAGCTGACGGTAGGCAAGCAGATTTTAGGCCAGTCCCTTGCGTCATTGGCTTCTCTTTCCCATCTCTTCGTCTTTCTATTTCCCATATATTCTATCTGTTATTAATTTCATGCTGTTTATTGCCATGGATATCGTCGCAGGGCAGAGTATTATTGCGCTGACTACTCCGACCAACATCTTATATGATGCAGAGCTGTTCAGTGACTTTGCTTCGGGGTTATTGACCACTTGAAGCATTGCTGACTTTGTTTAAGCACGGAGGGTTGGTAGGGTTAAGTGTCCATGGGCTACTCTCTTCTGAGGGCAAGGTACTCAGGCCCATATAGTCTTGACGCAGTACGCCCCCATGGTATACGTGTACTCTCCCCTGATATGCCATTCTCGGCGTTCGTCTTTCCGAGCAAACATGGTGACTTTCCTAGGCTCCATCTTCGGGTGCGTTTTGCAAGTATTACGGCTTTGTTGTGTTATGTCCCCGTTCTCATCAGTTTCGGTTCTTGCTGATTAGAAGGAAACCAATGAAAAGCCGATCTTATTCGCTGGAGAAAAACTTTTCATAGGAATGTTAATAATCATTCGAAAGCTGAGACTTGTGCCTACAGTCCCACCGTCGCCGATTTTAGAAATGACCTTTTTTGACGTTGCCACAGAAGGAGATTTCTTGGCTTCATACACGCGTAATTTTTCTCGTCGGATAGAGCTCTTTCCTTGGACTACTGGTAATCACTTTGATAGCGTAATCGAATAATTTCAACGCTATATACCCATTGATGTAGAGCGATGTGCAAAACTTTCACGTCAGGCGAGACTAGAACCCGCAACTCACTCTTTCCGGGAATGCGTGCTTTATAGTTACACTACTGACGCCCATTTTGCACATCGCTCTTTCTACGCTAAAGCGCACCTATCTGTCAGCCCGCCAGCCGTCAACGGCCTGGGCCGGGTAGTCGGTCTCGACATGAACCCAGTCACGCTGACAGATATTGGGTATTAAAGATCAAATTATATTCTTTTATTTAACCGCTTTTCTGCGGTGTGTTACGAATACATACTCTACATCATTGGGTATAATCACTCTACATCATTGGGTATATATTTGTAACATCATACCACCGCTAGAGCGCTTGAAAAAAGAATCTCGTTTCAACGCTATAATTATATCCTGAAAATACCGTTTCTCTGAAACTCAGCAGGTAAAATAATCTCCAATGCAGCTGGTAATAAGTCGAATTCTCACGTGGGAGCAACGGAGGAGTGCCTCGCGAATTCACGTGAACGCTGGCTGCCGCGGCCAGTGACTGTGACGCGATCATCGATTTTCGAGTCGATGACCGCGTAGAGAACTATCGCGTCAGCAGTCACGTGAACACCACACCCACCGCGACGTGCTCTGGCTTCAGATCGTCCATTCTCACACCTCGTGATCAGCTTATTTCACCTGCTCCGTTGCAGAGAAACGGTCTTTCTAGGATATAAGCACATCGTTGGCATCAGGAAGCTCTGCTCTATCGCATGAGCACTAATAGTCCGAAGAAGAGCTCTATCCGCCGAGGAGTATGCCTTAGTTTTGTATGACAATCACAGCGTTATTAGAGGGTGTTTTCGAAAAGCCGGCGACTTGGGGCTGTAGCCTGAAGTCTCAGCTTTCGAATAGGTTACCAACACTCCTATGGAAATTTCCCTCCAGCGAATGAGATCCGGTTTGTCCATTCGCTCCCTTCTAATCAGCAAGAACCTGAGTTTCATATTACTTGCCGGCTAATCACTGCTCTGAAACTGAGTTAAGATCGAAAGGATCTTGATAGTTTATCGATTGATTATTGTGTTACGTAGTGTGCCGTCGATCCGCTATTGTATATTTTTCATGGGTTTCCTTTATATGTAATTATGGCTCTAGTATAGGTTGCTCCTTTTTCGTAATATTGATAACAAAGCGCGTGGCAGACAAATTGATTCTATTCAGATCACTACACTAATCTGTAAAGATCTGTGGACATCAATCTCAGGTGAGCTCAGCAACATCGCAAAAATGTTGATCCGCGGACCCAATCGTTTTGATCTTACAATCAATAAAATCACGCCTCGAGAGCTCGCGCTACCCTCTACCACGTGTGAGCCCAGTCCAGGCCACACAAATGGCGAATCTTCCCATTTTGATTTGATGACGTAAAGAAACGTGTATTATCTGTAAGTAGCGGTGGACCTACAGGCGATTTACGACGATTCCTTCCTTTGAGTAATTCAGACGACGGATGACCCTTTCTTCTTGGTTCTTTGTTTTCTTTTGTCACAAGATTTCTCAACCTCAAACCATAATTCGAAAGCTCTGCTATTCTCGACCACGTATCGGTTCAATCCATGTTACACGAATGCTGATTCTTCCCGTCTCACTTCAATGCCGTAAAGAAGAGAGTTTGGTTTGTAATTGCGGTCATTAAGGGCAGATTTCCAACTACTCTTCCCTTCGAACATTTGGCGCCATCTGACCCTGCTTCTTGGTTTTCTTGTATCACGAAGTTTTTTAACCCAGTGATTTTAACCCAGGTTTTCGTAACATCGAGCAGTTCAGACTATGGGTTGGAAGGAGAAAGAAGCCGCTAAGCTCAGTGGGAAGCGCGTGCTCGTCGTTGGTGCGGGCGGAATCGGATGCGAATTGCTGAAGAATTGGCTCTTATTGGCTACGGAGATATTCATGTTGTAAGTTCATATCACTTTCTTATTTCTTATGATATTTCTTTTTCGGCTTGTTTCCACAATGAAATCTTTCATTTGTTTTGTTCAGTGTGATCTATTCAGACACTAGAGTTCAAGATTATAGTATTTCTGATTTTTTCATAGCGAAATAAACATTAGAAATACTATAATCTTAAGATATATATATATATATTATATATATATATATAACAATAGCTGTCAGCTTAACGGGATTTATGAGGCGAAATCGCATATCCGACCAAACCTGTCAAAGGTTGGTGGCTGACAGCTAACATTGAGATGTTGAAGAATGAGCGGGACGGGCAAATGTGCCTCAGTGGTGTAAGTGGTAGAGCAACGCGTTCCCGGATAGGATGAACGTAGGGTTCGATTCCCGCCTGAAGGTCGTGTTGTTTGCTCGCCACTCAATTTCTCGTAGTTATAAAGGATAAAGGATAAAGCTCTCGGCGTTGATCAATCCCTGAGGGATGCGCCATGCATTCGACTTCAATTTTTACTTCGTTTGAGGTGATTGGAATGCACATCTAGGCCTTTACAATGACTCGTGGTGGCCTCCCGCTGAACCGAGTCAGTGCTGCTTATCCTCCCAAACAAGTCTGAGACCTGTCTGGTACTAATTTACCGACCCCGGAGGGATGGATGGCTTGGTAGCCCATGAGCGCGAGATCGAAACCAGTGACTCGTGTGCGACGCAGTGCACCTCTAACCACTGCGCCACAATGCGCTCCTCTCGTAGTCAATTTATCAGGAAGCGACTCGTAGTTTATATAAGTAATATAATACACACTGCGAAAAAAGGAGTGAAAATATATAATTTCGACGTATTAGTAATGTAGAATAGTCTATCAGCTCAACTGGGTTTATAAAGCGAAATCGCATTGATAGCTAACATTGAGATGTTTGCAAGAATGGAGTGGTCGGGCAAATGTGCCTCAGTGGTGTAGTGGTAGAGCACGCGTCCCCGGATAGGATGAAACGCGGGTTCGATTCCCGCCTGAGGCCGTGTTTTTGCTCACCACTCAATTCTCTAGGTTATATAAGTAACACTAGAGTTCAATTTTCCAAGTTTCTGATCGTCGTGTGATTTGAGATCGATATGGACACGATTGACGTCAGTAATCTGAATCGTCAGTTTCTCTTTCGTCGTGAACATGTGGGAAGATCGAAGGCGGAAGTCGCCGCTGAAGCGATCCGTCAGCTTTGTCCTTCGATAAAAATTACATTCGATCTCGACACGATATTCAGGTATGTCTCTTGATTTGTTTCTCTCTTGCTCTCTATTCCGATGTTTATATATCGCTTTGTGAGAGGAGCTCGTAATAGTTAACTAAATTGTTTACTTCTGTCGGGCTGCTCAAGTCGCTTCCTGGACTTTTTCGTCTTTCTACAAGTTTATTTTATCCCGTTTTGGGACGTCGTGGTCGAGTGGTTGTGATGCTCGTCACGACGCGCGTGGAGCCGAGCTCCACCCCTCAAACTCTCCTGCAGTTAACGACAACGCTCTATGGAATGCCACAGCTAGGACTATCCTCGAGTTTGCAAGGAAACAGCTCGACCAGTATTCTACGATGCTTAAGAAAAGACGAATAAGCGATTGAATGCTAGAACTACTGGGGTTCACACAATGAAAAAACGTTGTAAAGACGGATCGATAAAGTATCCATTCCGTTTTACAACAAATAAAGACGGCAAATGATTAACCGAGGTATTCCCTTCAAATTCAATCACTTCCTCACACTTTCCGGCAATTTCTTGATTTTGCGGCGCCAAAGCTCGGTGCCATTCTAGAGATCAAGAGGCAGTCATCGTGAAATACATTCAACGCATTGTGCAGTCGATTATCAGCAGAGTGTGTAGCAAAATTGGACGAAATCAAAGAGTTCTTGAAGTGCTCCACTCACCTCATCTTGTGTTTCAAAGCGCTCACTCCCTCAAGAAGTGTTGATTCAAAGGCTGCACTCTGGAAGGGTTGAAAGAAGGCGGATACCGCCGACATCGATCCGAACCGACGTTCTTCAATCTTTGCATTTATCATTCCTGAATATGGAGACTTTGAACTGTCGTCCAAAAAAAATTGAGCTCGGCGGCGGCAACGTTGGATTCAGCTAATCTACTTGACGACAGGTAGACCACCAAATTGACTGCCTGGCGTTGCTCAGCAACTCCAGGAACTCTCCCAACTTCTCCGTCACCTCCGGCATCGTTGATACGTCGGAAAGCCTCCGGAGCACTTGAATCCAAACAATAGACGATCAGCAATCTTTCTTGCTCTCGAGAAAATTCCATTTTAAAACAAATATAAAAGTTTTATGTATTAAAATAAACCACAAGAAAGCCACCCTAAACGATAGCAAAAATAAAAAATATAAAGGCTTGGAAAATAAACGAAGAAAGTCCGGAAAATTCCTTGCCAACCAATATGGTTGTGCAAATTCTTGGGGACCGAAAAGTTTCCTTCAGTCTGCCCTATTACATTTTTTTCTTGGAATGTTTGAATCAATTGTTATTGTAATCAGAGGAGTGCTTTTTTTTATTTTCTAATTTGTAAAGAATTCTACCGAAAGTACTTTTCCTTTGAACAATTGCTGCATAAAGTCGAATCTAACAGCTGCGTGATTTCCATCTCAAGTCTCAAAGTAACTCTATTCAGCACCATTTTATGGAAATTCTGCTGAAACATGTGCTGTAGATGGACACGTCTTTGAAATATTTTATTATCGAACATGGGAAAGCGTGCGTATGGCGCAGTGGTTAGAGTGCTCTGTGGCCCCTCACGTAAACGCGGTTCAATTCCAGCACCGAAGATTATCGAGACTTTAATCCCTACAAGTTAGGCGATTTCCTACCAGACTTGTAGCGGAAGATAGCAACAGCAGCTTGTTACGTCGGTAAGCCGCCCAAAGTCATTATAAAGGCCAGATTCACAGTCTGTCACTTCTTATGATGCTTGATAAAATCGAAAGCACAGCGTTTCTCTTTGGGATTGGTTAATGCCGAGAGCATAATCCTATGATTGTGGAATAATTAGCTCCCAGTTGACTCATTCCTCTTGTTTGATTCTCGTGGAGCGCCTCTTAGCTGGTTGTACTCCATCTTCGAAACTTAGGGACGATTTCCAATGGAAAATTGCGAAAGTTTACACAACGATGAGGAATCTGGTAGCTCCATATAGTACAGAATGTCCTTTTTTACATAAAGTTTGCGCGAAGTAGGTACGTTCTTCAGAAACAATGGCTAACGTCGACAATTTCGCCTTTCCCAGACCTAGATGTACTATATCATTCTATATCGACCTATTTGTTAATATTCTGCATCTGCATGTGTAATGAAAAACTAATTAAATTTCTAGTTCTCATGTAAAAAGCAAAAGAGCGAATGTGCGCAGTGGTTAGAGGTGCTCTGCGTCGCACACGAGGTCAATGGTTCGATCTCACGCTCTTGGCTCACCAAGTCTTCCATTCCTCCGGGTCGGTAATTTGGTACCAGACAGGGCTCAGCCTTGTCTGGGAGGATAAGCAGCACTGACTCGGTTCAGCGGGAGGCCAACGCGAGTCATTGTAAACGGCCTCATATGCATTCAATCACCTCAAACGTAGTTAAAAATTGAAGTCGAATGCATGGCGCATTCTCAGGGATTGATCAACGCCGAGAGCTTTATCCTTTATCCTTTATGTAAAAAGCCACCGTCAAATTACTTATACGGGAAAGTTCAGCGGTGCGTTGTTGGGGATTATCACGTGATTGTACACTTTAATTGCTATATATAGTAGTGGTATAACGAATAAGATCGAGCGCATGTGGCGCAGTGGTTAGAGATGCTCTACGTCGTTCACAACAAGATCAATGGTTCCATCTCGCGCTCACTACGCACCATGCCTTGCGTCCTTGCGGGTTCGATAAATTGGTACTAGACTCTTGAAGACTTGTCTGGGGGATAAGGGGCTCTGACCCGATGCAGCGAGAGGCCACTGGGAGTCGTTGTAAAGATCAGACATACTTTCAATCACCTCAAGCGAGCTTAAAAATTGAAGACGAATGCCTGGCGCATCCTTCAGGGTTTCAGCAACGCCGAGAGCTTTATGCTTGTATTCTTTGATAAAGAATGAAGAATAAAGTTCTCGGCAATGGTCGATGTCTATGGCATGCGCCATGCATTCGCCCGCAATTTTTAGCTTCGTTTTAGGTGACTGAATGCATATCTGGCCTTTACAACGACTTGCAGTGGCCTTCCACTTTATTGACTTTGTGCTACCTATCCTCCCAAAACAAGTTTCCATCAATTTTACCGACCCCGGAGAGACGGAAGGCTTGGTGAACAGTGAGCGTGGGATCGAACTAACCATTGATCGACCTGTGTGCAACACAGCATCTCTAACCGCTGCCCCCCCCCCCCCCCCCCAACCCCCCTGCGCTCCTAGTAGTAGTGTAAATGAATAAAAAACTCGGTATTTCTTATCTTTTCATCACAACGTGATCCATGTACACATTTAGTGGAGCATGGGATTCCCTATAGTTTCTGTTAGCGATCTGCTTCGATATGATGAGGCCCTGGCGTTAGTGTATCCTGTTTTTGAATGCCATTTAAAATAACACATATCCAGAGTTGCTGAGTGATACTCAAAGCTTTCGACTTTCTGTCGGGCGTTGAACTCCGTTTCAATCCTACCCGGTGCAAAGGAAGAGCGAGTGGAGAGCGGTGGCTTTGGTGGATGTAGTGTTAGCACAAACCCCGATGTGAGTGAAGCATGGGTTTAATCTCCGCTGCGGTTGAGAGTTGAGCTTGTCACTCAGTACCCTTGAATTCATAAATATGCTATCATAACTCTGATGTAGAGGCGCTATCATAAGGAAGGTTTGTGTAAACTATGAGATATTTCAGTGCGAAGTTCAACTTGCCATTCTTCCAACAGTTCGACATAGTGATGAATGCGTTGGATAACCGAGGTGATTCTTGTGCATTGAAATGTCCTTTTATTTCTCCATTTCAGCACAGATTTGTTGTCTTGTTTTAGCTGCCCGAAATCATGTAAACAGAATGTGTATCGCTGCCAAGGTTCCGCTGATCGAAAGTGGCTCTGCAGGTTATCTTGGACAGGTGAACAGTGACTGCCAATTTACCAATTGTTAAAGTCGTTTGTATTGCCGTATCTTTTTTTTTGAATTTGGCAAGGTCTTCTTCTAATGAATTTAGTTGGCCGCTGTGCTCCTTAACCTCAAGATGTTAGTTTTACCTTCTCGAGTTTCTTTGTGTTTATAAATCAACAGTGAAATTCCGTTATCGCAGTCAATTTCTCGGCCATTCGAGAGCAGGGTTTTTTCAAATTTTCAGTGCTAGTTGATAGGTGAAATATCGGAGATTCCGATATTATTTTTTAGGCTTTTTAATGCAATATAGCAGCGAAAATGAATATTTTTACACTGCATATTGCGCGTAATTTCGTTATTTATCTGAGATTTTCTTCTCTGTTTTGTAGCAGTCCTAGGCTTCTGTACTAGACGTAAGAAAGACTTCGTACTGTCTTCGTTTTATAGACATAGGATTCTATTTCATACCTTACTGTCAAATAAACCTGCTATTGAACCTAAGCCTAAGTAGCCTAAGTCTAGGAGTTCGAAGAATGATATTCTCGGTTTTTCAGCTTTCCATGAAAACTTTTCAAAAGCCAGTTTACCTACAGAATTACCTAAAATTATGTTGTCAGTTAACTTCTCCAAGACTGTGAACCCATGGCCTGTGGATCTCTAACTCGCAACTCAGGGCTGTCTGCTACACCTCCTCTTCATCTCTAACATCATGCGTCCTGCGTCTAGCAATGACAAACTGTTGCATAAAGGATGGCACGCTGCTGCGTCTAACAGTGGCACAATAAGGTCAGGGATGGAGAGGGGTGGAGAAAATCGTCCAGAGTTTCCAGCTATAGATGCAAAAGCCGTGGGTCCACGATTCCGAAAGGTTAACTATTAGAAGTGTGTTAAAAGTCCATCCACAAGCCCTAGCAGCTTCGGTGCCATTCGTGGCGAAAGTTGCGAAACTCCATCCACACAGCCGTTCACACACCCTTAACAAGCAGAAACTGTGCCTGGAAAGTTCTATCTCAATTTGTTCCCTAAAGCACACAGAAAAGGCTTTTGCGGAAAAGAAAACGTGGTATCGCAACCAGTGAGACTTTAGTTATCGAATGACACTAGCTGAGTTTTACCAAATCGGCCTCTGTTATAGGTCAAACCGATTGTTCGTGATCTTACCGAATGTTATGAGTGTTCTCCAGTCTCAGACCGGCAAAAGACATTTCCGGGCTGCACGATCCGTAATACTCCCAGTGAACACATTCACTGCACTGTCTGGTCTAAACATGCTTTCAAGTAGGTCTCTATTTTATGCCGACTGTTTGTTTCCGATCAATATTGTACTTGAATTCACATATACTCCACTTTAGTCAGCTATTCGGCGAACTTGATATCGACGACGATATTTCCCCTGATTTAACCGATAAAGGAGATGATGGTGTTGCTGGCGACGTCAATGATACTGGAGCTCATCCAATGGAGGAAGGACAGGAAGGAGATAAGTCTGATGGTGTAGCGCCATCTGCTGATGAGAGCATACCACCTGAACCAAGTGAACTCGAAGGGAAAGTGATCAGTACGCGAACTTGGGCTGAAAATGTGAATGTACGATCCGGAGAAAATCTTTGACAAGGTATGGACTCGAGAACTTGTGCTTTTTTCTCCGTCTTGTTCATTTCAATTTGCTTTTACGGTTTCTTTTCCCCTTACATAGATTCTTTCAGCTGTTCTATAGTGATATTAACTATTTGCTTCTGATGAAACATTTGTGGCGCGAGCGACGTGCACCAGTTCCAATGCGAAAAGCTGATATCGTGGCGGCTAGTGCTTCGTCTTCGGCTTCATCGAGCGCACCGCTGGAAGATATGAATAAGGTGTTGACAGCACTTTGACTTTTTTGATAGCTTTTTTTTTTAAACTTAATAGTCTTTAGCTGAATCGCATAAAATGAGGTGAAGTATAAAGAACTTAAGTTCCTGTGTCTTATTCGAATGTAGGTAGAATTTGTTGTTGATGATGTTTTAGTGCATTAAAAAATCGTGAATTTGATTTGAAAGTATAGAATTTTATGGACTGTATTCTCATGATCAATCAAGCGAAATGAGTCTATCCTCGGCTCAGCAGAGATTCCTTTTGAAATGTTCATGAAGTCATTCAATGCTTCCGTCCATCATGGACATTAGGGATTCATGAACCACTGAAAAATCCTGTAAACTTCTTGGCTTATGAATTATTTTTCTCCTTCTTAGTTGGGACTGGGCAGTAAAACGACTCTTTCAAAAATCCAGTGAGCCCCATCTTTTCCAGGTGCTAGAGAAAATACACACTAAAACAGGTGAGCGTAGATATCGCGCTCCACTCGGACGGGAAAACGCGCCGCGCGTGACTTCTATTAATAGGGTTTCTTTCAACTTGGCGTTCTATGGCGAGTTTGATTTATTTTGGAAGGACACTAATTCCACTTCTTACCTCACAAGGTACAGGTATTTGTAGCATGTAGCACGAATTTAGCTGGCACGTTTTGTAGCAGTTGTAAGAGTATCCTGCGTCGGACTCATCGTTGGTGGTTTGATCCCGTGCCTCAAGCTCACCAAGCCTTCCTTTTTTTTTGCAAGGTCATGCTATACATTCAATCATTTCAAAATAACGCTTGAGGAAGTCGAATACACGGCATATCTCTCACTGATCAACACCGACAGCTTTATCTCTATTCCTTAATACGAATTTTCAGGTCTGGTCATTGGCGGAGTGTGCGGAAGTATTCTGCGAAAGTGTCGCGGCTTTGAGTCGACGCAAAAATGCCGAGAATACAGTTTTACACTGGGACAAAGATGACGACGAGGCAATGCGTTTTGTGGCTTCGTGCGCGAACATACGCGCTGTCATTTTCGGAATCCCTTGTAAATCTCTGTTTGAGATCAAATGTAAGTTTTGTTTTGCTAATAGTTTTAATGGGGGCGCCGTGGCCGAGTGGTTCTGATCCTTGTCGGGGTGCACGTGGAGCCGAGCTCCACGTCAAGCTCTCTCCGGCAGTTAACAACAGCGCCTTGTGGAACGCCGCAGCCAGGCTATCCTCAAGATTGCAGGAAGACTCGCTCAACCAGTATTTTACGACATTCAAGAAGACAAAAACGAACTGAATGCTATAAGTGGGAACCGCACGGTGAAAAAAAATACTGTGAAGACGGATCAATAAAGTGACAAAAAGTAGTTTTGATAATTGGCGGGGTAGAGCACAAGCTTATGATGTGCATCATCAACTTGTGCTTTACCCCGCCAATTATCAAAACTACCTTTTGTCACTTTGTTCATCCATCTTCACAGTGTTTTGTTTTCAGGCAATGGTTCGATAAGCTGCCCCAAACTCTCTTGCGTTCAATCAACGATAGCTCTAGCTCGAGCACCTCCAAGATTGCAGAGAGAACCATCTCGACCAGATTTTACGACGTTTCTGTAGATGACCGGTCGGAGCAACATGTGAAATATTCGAAGATTTTTGTGGAGGATGAATGCGAGGAAACGAATCGAATGTAAGAAGTGCTGAGATTTGCACCCATTGTGATGAGTGGTCGTGTGAAATGTCTTGAAGTATGTTTAATCTTCGTGGAAAGCATCAGACTATCATTAACAATGAAAGAGAAGGCTGAATTATCCCTTAATGTTCGCTAGAAAAGAAATCGTGTGGTACCTGAATGAACATAGCGCGATTTCACTTCATAATCGGTCGTATTACCAAGTTAAACTAGTTCTAGACAATGCCGCTTTATAAGTGTTACTCGAATGGCGGGAAATTGTGCGTTCTGTGCTGTTTCACTTCCCAAAGCTCTGGATCTGTTACGATCATGACTAAAATAGAATCTATGCAAGCTGTTTTCTCGGTTTTTTGAAGCATAGTATAGAAGTAGTGGAGTATTGAAGCTAATAGTTTGTTCTTCGTAAGGTGCACGTGCTTCTTACTTTATAATCATCTACTATTTTACACGGACCGGTTTCACATTTTACTTTGTGGATCCCAGTGCTCCTAACTTTGATTTCCGTATCCTCGTATTCATCGCCTCGAAGGTCTTCGAGCATTTTGTGTGTTATTTCGCATACAGTTTGAGGACTTTTGCCTTCTACATGAAAAGCATATAATGCTGACTAGAGCAGTTTTCCTTGTAACGGAGGTCATTAAGCTGCAGTCTACCCTAAGGTGTTCATTATTCACTTTACTCGTTCTCAGCCTCTCATCGATGCTTAATTTGTGTGGTAGGAGATATCAGGATCGTTCAGTGCAATGGCAATAACGGTGTAATAACGTTCTTACTTCTAATTGCCTGGGGAATTGATGCGTTAGTCAGCTATCAACTGATTTTTTTCTATTCTTGTTTAGCTGATTTTACTATAGCTTTTTTCACGAACGCATAATGTGCAGGGGATTGTCTTCTGAGTGATTGATCCCTGGAATTGATCACCACCGAGGGCTCTATTCTCTATCCTTTTGTGGCTTTTTCGTTGAGGTTTCTCTTGAACGAAGTTATTCTTCAGCAATGGCTGGAAATATTGTACCAGCTATCGCGACTACAAACGCAATCGTAGCTGGTTTGGTTGCGATCGAGGCCGCAAAAATAATCTCAGGCGATCTCGATAAACTTCGAGTTACTGTCATAACCGCGCCGAATCATAGAGGAAATGTGAGTTTGACAATTTCTCCTAGAGTTCCTTTATGTAGACTGATCGTCGCCGTACAATTATCATCGAACGGAACGAGGTTTTCAGTGTGGTAGTTGAGGCAAATAAGCAAACACGTTTGGAAAAACTTCATTAGGTTGTTATTGGCTTACATCGTGGAGTTTGTAGGTTCTATTTTGAGCTTACACTTCTTTTTTATAGTTATACTTTAATGTTCGAGGACCGTCTTAACCATGAGTAGGTGAAATATAAAGGAAATATTTTGCTCTTGAGTTCTAAAGGCGCGTATCATAAGTGCAATGGTTTTTTATCGACTTTTACCAGGTTTTTTAGTCTAATAGCTTCTCTACCGGAATAAGTATAAGCTTATTCCTTCCCAGGCTTTTTTTCTTGGTATATGATAACCTTTTTCCAATTGTTTATCTCAATTAATAACAATTTATTTTAGGTTTTGATCGATCATGTTCCATTCACGCCTAATCCGGCGTGTTTTGTTTGCTCGGATAAACGCGAATGTTTTGTTCGATTGAACCCAGACCAGGTGACTGTCAAAGCACTACAGGATAAGGTTTGTTAAACTTAGTTGTGTTTGTTTGCACCATAATTATTTCTTTGACTCAGTTGTCATTGAACTCGTGTACACTTACTGATATCCAAGCAAAACCCGTTCGAGATTGCGTGGTCAGTATAATGCGCATTTTGAGTTCAATAGGTTTCCAATTTTCCTTCACGGAATATGTATATTCATTCGATGAAAGGACAAAGCTTCCGGCGTTAACCACTCCCTGAGACAGCGCCACGCATTAGACTTCATCTGGTGTGGTTTGGAGTGATTAATGCATATCTGGCCTTTACAATGACTTGCGGTGTCCTGCTAATGTATGAGGTCAGTGCTGCTATCCTGCCGGACAATTTTACTCCCATTTCACCAACCGCGGAGTGATGGAAGGCTTGGTGGGCCTTGAGTCCGGGATTGACCACGTGTGTGCAGATCACCTTTAACCACTGCGTCGCGCACGTTCTATACATTCAATAGATAATAGAAAGAAGATCGGAATAGGAGGGGTGAGAGCAAAAGTGACGATTTGCACACTTGAGATTCTCCGAGTAAGCTTTTTTTGAAAGAGCTCATTGACTGGTTGTTCCACTGATACTTGACTATCATTGCATTTCAATCGCTATGATGAATCATTGTTGTTGTAATCAATGTTAGTATATAAAAAATAGCGAATTGGATCGAATTTGAGATGCAATCTATTTTGAGTGCCGTTATCAGTGTTTGTATTTTGGGCCACATAATGCATAATAATTAACATTATACATATGCGTACTCCTCGATAGAGCAAATTCTCTTATACAATCCTCTCTCGTTGACGACCTCCTAATTCTTCTAATTATCGAGAATTCACTTCCGGTACCTTCACAATTGGTCTTTGGTTGGTTTTCCATTTTCAAGCCCTATCATAATTAAGGTTGTGGTTTGGAGACGAAAGGATTTTGAAGGAAAAGATTGATTTGGATATATATACTGTGCATCTTACTCAACATTGCCAAAAGCAATAGTATTTATGTTGAAAACAGCTTAGAAAAGGGTTCGTCTTAGTTTAGGCACGGCATGGGCCGTAAGTATGGAATTTAGTGCCCAAGGCATGGGGCGAGCAAATTATAAATCATGTATCATTTTGTTATAGTTCCTAAAAGGAGCACTGAACATGGTTGAACCTGACGTTATTGAATCGAGAACATCTCGCATAATCATAAGCAGTGAAGAGGGTGAAACTTCTGGTAAGTGGCAAATGTAGTGATTGTTGATGATTCTAAAAAGCGGATTGGAATGGCTCAATAATGGATGATTTGTTCAGATATTGAGTCGAAAACGCTGTCTGAGCTTTCGATAGGAAATGGCGCTTTACTGTTGTGTGACGATTTTCGTCAGAAACTTGAATTGAAACTCATTCTAAGCGCCAGCACGACGATGAAGGCAGATGAGTTTATGGTGGGTTTGTTCATAGTCTCGATGTTACGTTGTCTTCTTCATTAATTTCGGTCTAAATGCGGTCATGCAACTCACTTTCTTAATTCAGGTATTGAATGATAGCGGTGAATCAAAAGAAAACAATGAAGGAAACACGCGAAAGAGAAAGGGTGAGGCAACAGCTCACGATCTGCAGGAAGAAGAGATTGAATCTAAACGAGTTAAGCTATAAATTATGGGTGAGCTTCCAGGTGTACAAGATCTCTACTTTCATGTTTTATCAGTATTTGTAGTTTCGTATGTTTTATTGGCATACTATATTTAAACGTTCTACTTTTCATCACAATACCAACTACTTGGAGGTTCTGTCTCAATTTTGAGGTGTATTTAATCATTGTTGAAGTTCTATCTCTTGTGGTTGCATTTTCGATGCATCATTTGGTATTAGAAGATGTGAGTTAACTCAATTTTTCTAGCATTTTAAGTGACACATCTTTGCTGAAATCAATGAGCGCAATACCTCATTGAACATCGTTGCTTTCAGCTCTTTCTCTCCCAATTCGTTTATTAAGGATTGTCGTGTGAAAGCAGTTTATTGTTGTTATGTTGATCCAATAAATGTTGAAGTCGAAATGGAATATTGTTCTAAGAAATTAAATGTTTATTTGAGAATATTAAGAAATAATCTTGCCTTCTGACCTGCTTAGCAAAATGCGCATTTATGGTGAAACTGAGAGCAGCAAGTATGGACGTCTCAGTAGGACGGGCTTAGATGCTAATCTTGCTCACCACTAAGTCATCTATGATGATTGACATTCATGTGATTTATTGGTGTTACTATGGTAAAGCAACCATCACAAATAATGCTACTATTGCTTCTGGTTGCAGTTTGAATAGTATGTCATTCAGAAACGGAACTATGATATTCATCTATCCAAACCTGCAGTGTGTGTTGGGAAGAGAGACTATGAAGCTGCATTTTCTTTCAAAACCTTTACAGCACTACTGCGATAAATAACAATATCCCGATTGTAGAAGGAAAACACGGGTGATTTGTACTAATGTTCTCTATCTTTTTTGTAAGTGCCGGTGATGCGGAAACGAAGGTCTGAGAAGTCATTAATGTGAGAAAAGGACAGGAATGTATATAAATCGCGAGAACTACATTACAGCAAATCATTAGTGCGAAATAGAGCGAATCAAGGAGGGCGGTTTTTTTCAATGAAAGAACTTTCCTAGAGATTCTTGTTGATCATTAGGCAACAAATGCAGATTCGACCCCATTCACTGAACTAGAACTTTTCATAAAAGTGTTAGTCGTCATTTGAAAGCTTAATTGGCTAGGACTCATTTGAAAGCTTAAATGGCTTAAATGACTACATGGCTAGAGCTGTAAATGTGAGATTTTTCAAAAAGACCCTTTTATAACGCTGTAAAATCCAAAACAGAATTATGTTTCATATTGGCTGCGCAATTCAAAAATTATTTCGTTGCAAGCACAGAAAGCATATGAATGTGTAGAGAAAATGTTGTAGTATTAGAGTCATCCGTTTGATCTAGAGTTTCTTTCAGAGCGAAGAAGCAATTCTCAATTGAATTACAAACATGTCACCTTCATATGAGAAAATCAGTCGATCATCGCGCCAGCCGCCCCTGTCGCTTCACCCCAAGGTCCGTGTAGTGGCCGGAGAACGCAAGATAGCGTACGTAAGTCAATCTGATTTCCCCTGCCGCACTGCAGAGAAACGGCCCTCCCAGATAACAAGCACAGCGTTGTAGTCCTTGAATTATACGCTCACGAGTGATTATTATTAGTCTAAAGAAAGAGCTCTGTTTGGTGAGCTGTAGAACAGAAATGTTTCCTTTCTCCTACAGCGTTATCAAAAGAGCTTTTCAGAAAAGCAAACACATTTTTCAGTTCTTCGCGATTTGTGTTATCGAAAGAGTACAAGTGTGACCTAGAAGTTTTTTCAAGCGAATTATAGGCAACATAAGAAAAAAATGCGTGGTCGTGTTCAACATAATTTTGTTTTGGATTTTACAACGTTATAAAAGGATTTTGAAAAACTACGGCCACTTACAGCTCTAGCCAAAAATTTAAGCTTTTGAATGATCACTGACATCCTTATGAAAAGTTGTTGTCTAGCGAATGGAGCTGATATTCATTTGTCGCCTCATAATGGACTAGTACCTCTTTGAAGTACAGCGGTGTTGGTCGTTATGTGCCGGTTATTGAATGCCTCCAACTGAAGAGTGGGAATGTTTGTTTTCATTCTCCTGATCCCTCTACCACAATGTGATTTGCGACGTCAATAAAGTCGATCAACATAGTTGTCGCTAAAACTCTATAAGCATTATTTTTGAGTGCAATTAGGCTATGAAGTACAGCAGGAGCTGGATCAGAAAAGTTTTGAGAACGTTTTTTACAAGTATCGACAATACTCTGTATTTCCATGCATCAGTTTCATATCGCTTAGTCATCTTCCCAAGGCAAATATCTTCTATGTGAAAGTTTCCCAAGGCAAATATCTTCTACGTGAAGGTTTCCCAAAGCAAATCTTCTATGAGGAAGTTTCCCAAGGCAAATGTCTTCTATGTGAAAGTTCCCATGGCGATCTGCTAGACTTTGTCTTATTGAGGATGCTATTTCTTTGATGTGAGCTTTCGCGTTACGCGTCATGCACTAAGTCACGAGACTTCTCAGACTGTTTTGCTTGAGAGAAGTCAGCAATCCAAATCACTAATTCAACATGTTGTCCTCGCATATAAATGATAGCATTGTCTTGTGACGTGCACAGTTTGGTATAGTTATCCTTCTTCAGTTGTATTGATTTTATCAGTGCATGTTAAATTTATGGAAGGAAACAATGAGTCTTTGAAGAGAAAAGGAAGATAGCGATTCAAGAATTTGTTCAATACTTCGTTCTGCCGGGGTTGTGAATTAGATTGCGGATCAAATTGACCTTTTGAGGCTGAGAAGAAGGCGAAACCGTTGAAACGTCAGTCACTGCATTATTGTAATCATCATATACTATTATCAACAATCTGGTAACTACTTGTCAAGAAAAATTCAGTAAATCACATTGCTACAACTACTAATTGTTCTTTGTTCATTGTATTCAATTCAGCGTTTCTTTTTCCATGAATATTCCAGTTACTGTCAGAAATCAGTCGCGTAGAGTCTTGCGTGGGTCAGTAATGTTTTTGGCTCAGATCGCAAATTCTCAGGCATATTCCTGTCTCACATTCGAAACTTAAGCTCACGTATGGCACAAAGTCATACATGACCACAAAGCACTTTCTCCGGCTCATTTTTTGAATTTTCAAAATTCAATCAAACATTTCTCTATTTTTGCACGCTGATGCTGTAGAACTGTGTGCGAAGATGGTAATTCCTAATTCATAAATTCTCTTTGTCAAGCCTTGCTGTTCAACGCGTGCATAATAAAATCTTCTGTTTGACTTTCAGTCTGCGAACTATTCACGTTTGAGAGAATTTTTCATGCATTTTCGAGGTTATTATGTAAGTGGCTTACGCACGCTTCGGCAGTCTCGCCCGCCTCATCAGAGCTATACACCCCACTAGTCGTGCCATTGATAGTAAAGACGGGTAGACATCCTTGGACCGGACAACGAAAATCGTGGTTTTAGCCATTTTTTCGGTCGATGGCTTACGCCTGTTATCGAGCATATAGACTTTGTCTAACCATCAATTGTTTCTTTTTATCCTTATACTACTGTGGACCCACGGACTCCGCATCTTCAAGCGACGGTGCTGAACGGCCAACTTCTCTGAATCTCTAATTTTCAGCGTGCCATTATTAGACGCATCACACTGGGAGTTAGAGATGCAGAGGTCGTGTACTACGATCCCGTAAAAGTTGAAGTCTTATTACATCGCTGTACTTACTTCGTTGGATCTGAAGAGCGGGTTAACGCTTTTTCTTACTTTCGCAAATCTGCTACCGATTTTGCCGATTTCTGTTAGGAGACAGGCTTGATTGGGCCGGCCTTACACTTGCCCTTTTTTGGTCAACTAGTTGACAAATTCTGAAAAAGTGAACACGATTTACATCTCTTTCGACTACATCTCTTATTTGCTATTCCAAACAACGTACGGTGAAGTTAAAAGGATAGGGGATAAACTCTCTGCGATCATTTCCTTAGAAATGCACCATGCATTCGTCTTCAACCTTTAGCTTCGCTTAAGGCGATTGATTGTATATTTGGCAATGTTACAGTTATAATTGTAAGAAATGTCGATGTGTTGTTAGGGGGACTGTGTGTAATGTATGTGAAAAGAAGGTGAACTCTTCTTAACTTTCGTAAAAGGCAGAGTTAGCTTATTCCTTTCTTTCACATGAACGTGATGTAATTTTTGACAAACTGTGGAATGAAACTCAAATCAAATAGTAGTCAACGTTTATGACGCCAAAAGTTGCTATCACTGAAGAATGCGGAGTAGGTCTTGACCACACAGGCATCTCCACTATTCACGTTGGTTGTTTTTTTCCTTGCAAACCGTATACTGCCATTTAATATTTTATAATAGAGCACTTTCTCGAACTGCCATTCAATAATTCATAATAGAGCACTTTACTGCCTAGACTGTTTAAAATTTCGAAAACCGTATTATGCTGCAACGAATCCGAAATCACTCGCTGCGATCGACATACGTGAGCGCCGTTGATCTCGTTGAACGGCAAAACTGGTTTTTTGGCAATACACAATGAATTTATGATAGTGAGAGGATTTGTATGATTTAGAGCATCACAGAATTACAAAAGAGACCTCACTTAAGTCATCTAAAGATATAATTACATTACCATGTGTTACATTTTTGGTACGTTTCTGTTTGGTAGCACAGATCTTCAAGCCTACTCTGCGGTGTGAAGAGGCTTCCATAGAAAGTGTTACTAATCATTCGAAAGCTTAAATCTCATGCTAGCCATCTACATGGTTGATTATTGAAAAGACCCTCTCATAACGATGTAAGATTCAAAATAGCATTATGTCTCATACGTACATATTTCTCGCTTGGCAGAGCCCTTTCTTTAGATTACTAGTGATCAGTCGATAGCGTAAAATTTACCGATTTCAACACTCTGCTCATATTCTGAAAAGACTGCTGTTGTGCAGCACAGTAGCGTAAATAAGATTGATTTACATCGGTGAGTAAGTTATCCTCGGCCAAATCACGAGCTGCGGGCTGGGACGTCAGGGGAGGTCGGCGCAAACATCGACCGATAGCGCCTGAGTAAAGTGTAAGAGATCAGAGATTGTTTTCTCCGCTTTAGAAGAAGCTCCAGAATGAACGTCTGACTCTGGTACTAGAAGATGTCCTCTACACGTTCATGTGCTTTACGTGCATGCAGTGAAGTAATAGTTGAATTGCGCAGCCGATGTGGAACATAATTTTACTTTGAGTTTTACGATTTATAGAAGGGTCTTTTCAAAAGCAGGCTACATATACGGCTAGCTTGAAATTTAAGCTTTCGAATTTTTACTAACACTTTCTATGGGAACTTTTTGTCCAACGTAGGGATAGGCTTGAAATAACCTATTTTTCATACAGCCTACTTCTCCAACACATTGCTATAAACATGTGGCTTTGCTCTATGGCTCGTATTAAGTTTATTGTGGTATGTCTTACAACCGACCATCCCAACCGACATCACACATATCAGTCAGAGTTTGCGATTCTCTTAATATCTCCAGTCGACTCGTTTCTTCTACTCTTGTCATTAAAGAAGCTCTTTAGATGTTTCTGCGCAAGATTTCGGCTACTATGTACAGATTTTCACCTATGTCACAAATGTTGATGTATGCTGGTCGGGTAGATTCTCCTTAGAATTGATGGCTGCGCAAGGATGTTTCCATGTATAGTAGACGGAGTGGATCTGTCTTGCGCTGTTCCGTAGCAGTTTTCTGATCTCGAAGGAATGACAGGTTCAGGGGGTTCTAAGCGAAATCAAGTCACTTTCCTGATAGGTTTCGCCGTCCTCACAGTGGACAGAAGTGTTACCATTGCGTTAACCATCCACAAGGAGTGATCGACGAGTATTTTCCTGATCATGAGATCAATTTGACATGATAAACTTGAATAACAGTGTCGGCTTTTCATATGACTCCCGATAATTTTGGCAATCAAAGGATTTAATAAGTTGATAACTTCACATATAGCTAAAGCATGTTTATGGGAACTTTTGAGAGAGCGTTGGAGAGCGGACCGAACTTTGCTTCCTCATAGCGTTCATCACTATCCAATAAGTTATCTCCCTCGGCCTATTATGTCACTCAGTCCTCCGTCCCGTAGCAACATTTTTTTGTGTTGGAGTGAGGGTGTGTGTGAAGGCTGGAGCACCCACAGAGATTAGCAAAAGACGAGAAAGGGTAACTGCCTGGCTGACGAGATCGCAAGATCGAGACACGTGTATCGGACTCTATAAGTCAGCCCTGTTTGACAGACCACTGACATGCGTGGCCCAAAAATGATTCCAAGGCATACTGAATTTTTTTTTCATTTGATGTCGCGTCTTCCTTTTCGTATGACATAAAGAAGCTGCCAAATTCTCTCCTCAAATCGATCTCAAACGAAATTTATTCATGGTCGGACACGTTGCAGTCGTAATCTTTCCATACTCAGTTTTTTATAATCACGGTGTCAACAATCGATGCAATAAGAATGACCTTTACCACCGTTGGTCGAAAGATTGCGGTATGCCAATTCGACATTTTTAGGTTGAATTTATCACATCATATCACTGCTAAAAAGCAGTAGGCTACCAAATTACGTAGATTCTCGAAAATTTCTGTTACCTCTTTTTCACACCATCTTATTGGAACTTGAAGCTTTTCCCTTTTTTTCATTCTTCGCTCTTTCATCTCGCACCTCTTGATATCACATGTTGCGGTAGTCCAGCTCCTAGCACTTTTTGCACTCAATTCGTTCTATAGCGTGCATGATCCGCAAAGTTGATTGGAATTTAAGTGTAAAATCGATTGTTGCTAATAAGTTTTGGTCTTCTTTATGAATGTCGTAGAGTGCTGAGCAATTGATTCTATATTCTGATTCTGGATAGCCATATAAGAGCGTTCTCTCATCACTGGCAGGTGCTATCTTGTGTGAACTGGAGAGAACTATTTCATCCCAGATCAGTCTGGTAGCAATTTTCTGACCTCAGAAGGATAAACATGAGCGAGGTGAAACAGGCGCGTTGTGCATGCTAAAAGGCATACTACTGTGCTAACTGTGCCGCAATGCACATATTTTGGCCTGAACATGAAAATTATTACTTTTGATGCTGTTAATCTGCTGGTCAGTGTTAAAAAAGTTGTTCATTTAGTTGCTAAAACCGTCTCTCTTTTTTCTTGTAAGATTTCAATAAAAAGCTTCACTTTTGCTGACTCAGTAGTTAAATACAGGCCACTTGACCTTGTTTGCAGAACTATATTTATTTCAATAAGCCAGATAATTACTTTTTGAGTTACGCATATGGTCTGTTATACAGGGCAGACTTATAGAGCCCGATACACGCGTTTGACCCTGACAGTCTCATCAGTCGGCGATTACCTTCGTCTTTTGCCAATCCTAACAACACTCGAAACGAAAGGTATGATATGTTAACCATACCACCCAAGAGCAATAGAGTGTACAAGACTGTCCATTCAGCGATAATTTCACTTAATGGACGGTGTAGAATGCTCGTCGTTGCCTACTCTTAGTATAGGAGGCTGAGCACCCGGAGAGGATTGGCAAAAGACGAAGGATACGGCTCGTTGAAACACGTGTTTCGGGCTCTATAAATCTGCCCTATATAACAGACCTCATACGTGACTCGAGAAGTGATTATTTGGCATATTGAAATTTGAGCGTGATCTCAAGAAAACACTCAAAACGAAAAGTATACTTATTTCCTTAAGTATCATATGTCTTTCGTTGTCATCAGCAACGAAGATTCATAAGTGTACAAGAACTTCGAATACAAGTATTAGGAGTTGGAGTTGTAATCGTTGACTGATCTAAGTTCTATAATGACATCTCTACAAGAGGGACTAAATTAGGCAATCAACTAAACACAAACATGTTCTCCTCTTTCCGCATTTCCATCCTAGATTCCAAGTAGCTATGTTGAGTGTGCGGATCTCTTTCTAAAGGCGTTTGTTAAATCGACTTCACATCGTTTCTGATTTTTTTTTGAAAGGCCAAAGTTTACATCCTAATGAGTGAGTCTATCGAGTTCCAGAGATTCAGGTGGAGTGACACGATTGCTTGCGAAGCGTTGCAATGCGCATACTTTGGTTTTTTCTTTATGCTAGTTAGACCTTCAACCTGGCTAGTTGAACGTCGATATATAATAATATTCATGCAGCGCTGACGCTTGCGATGACAAGCGATTAGGCTTTGAAAAGTGTGGTCAGTAAGCGAGATAGAGAGCAACAAGGCGTACTACCAATGGCAAAATATCTTCCGCAGTAGTACTTGAGAAAAATGTGGTCAAATTAGTGATAACGAATGCCCAATGATGAGGAGTGGTGTGCAAAGCATTTGCGTCAAGCGGACTTCAACCCGCATTCCAAAAAATCCCCAAAGGCCGTGCTCTGTCCCTTGCACCACTGGCGCCTCTTTTGACGTCATTCTTTCCAGGCTACAAAGCATGAATCTGTTAGCACCAATCATCAACGGTTTGGCCCAGGTAGTCCCTATCGACATTGACCCAGTCACCTTGACAGATATTGAGTATTAGATGATTAAGCAAAATCCTTTTTATTCAACCGCTTCTAGCGTTGATATGATGTTATATTATACCTAATATGTAGAAGGATGTAGAAAACATTTGCGCAAATGTTTTGTACATCACTCTACATTATCGAGTATAATAAAATCATACCACCGGTAGAAGCGGTTAACTTAAAAGAATCCTGTCTTTCACTGAAAACTGTTACTAAAAAAGGATGTAGTTGCGTGGAAATGCATCAGGATGCTGGAATGAATGTGGAAATCAGAAAAGGACTTTGCGGATGGTTTGCGAACAAGCAAGGGCATACGACCTGTTAGAAATATATATCGTCGACTGAAAAGTTCATAGGAAGTATATTGATCAAGAAGAAAATACCACAGGCACACCATATAGATGAGTGGGAGAGTAATAACAACGTGCCACCCTTAACCGTAGTAGAAAAGTGCAAGTACATTACGAATTTGATGTAAGCGACCGAGGAGAGCTAATGTCAGTAATTAAATTTCTTAGCACAGCGGATTATAACAGTGAAAATAACGGTGTACAAATGAAAAGTAAGCTTTCTTGACAAAGGCATTTAAACGTTTGGGAATTCTCTTGGTGTTTTTACATTTTTCAGCATCTTCATAGCTTTAACTACTCTTCTCATTCGCGATTGTTTCCTTGTAATTTTGTTTTCGTCAAAATTTGGCTAAACATATCTGTCATGTCTTCTTTTCTCTGAAGCCCACCTAGATAACTTATTTTTAATCTCGTGATCCTTTGTTGGCTCCATTTTGGGTCAAGGAGCAGAACTCTAAAGCCGCGCATTAGCAACTTTACTCCGCTTGCCTCGACTTCTTTTCAGTCTTTGTAAGTACATATGAAGACTCCATGGTTCGTTCCTTCGGGTACGCACTTTGCTTACTCCATTTATTCTCATAAGGTCAGAAATTCGCAAACTATTTGACCGAGGAATCTCAGCATATCTAGATAGAGTTCATGTCATCACTACGTACAGCGCCGCAGTTAGATGTTCATTGCAGTATACACGTGGTCATTGGTTGATTCCTGCACCGTGGGCTCACCAAACCTTTCATCTCGGAGTCGTCAAAATGAGACCACACTTTAGCGAGAGAACAGCAGCTTTGTTATAATAAATCGGTGTGCCACAGCAGGTATAGATCCGTTTGTTCCAATCAACTTTGAGATGCTATACTTCATAGATGATTAGATATAAATATATAATATCGGAATCTCTCCTTCTTTAAGTGGTTTTGAAGCAAGATAATGTTTACCTTCGCAGAAGTATAGTTTAGTGGACACATTCCAGGGACTTTAAGGTATTCTTGATCTATCAGGTGTCCGAAACTTGTCAGTGTTTTGGCGCAATTCTCCATAACCATAAAGGGGACAATTCGTACAGCAATTGATTTTTCGAAGGAGTTTTCTATACTATGTGCACCATCTGAGGTAAAATAAATGGTCAAAATTATTTGCTTCTTATTCACTGACCGCAAAAGAACAGTTCTAAGTTGTACATTTTTTTTACAATCCATTTTACAATCACTGCATGAATGAAAATTACTGTACAGATTGCATCAGCAATGTTAACTTCAACTATACAAGATTCATATCAATTATAATTCTTTGGAAACTAGTGACGATAATTTTGAAAGTGGTTCGACGAGAAAACGGCCGAGCATCGCTCAGCGATCAGCTGCTGACACTAATGATGCGCAAAAAGCAGGCGCTTAGATCATATTTCTTTGCTGACAATGAAGAAGCCGGATGTAGATGAGAGCGTACTGGATAGGAATTAATGCAGACCATTGGTTTTGTAAATATCTCGCTTTGGTAGGTTGTTTGTCTGCCGGAAAAATCATATATGGAAAATAGAGAAGCGGAAGGGAGAAATAAGAACTAGGAGACGGGAAAGCGAGACAAAGAAGGAAGGAGGAAGAAAAAGGAAACAAATAAAGGAAAGTTAATCGAGGGGAAGTGGCTGCACGCCATAAATTGTTGAAATATTGTGATTGTGATTGTGGAGAAAATACCATTGTTGATTTTTTTCATAATGATTGCTTTGATGTTTTCAGATCGGATATAAAGGTTCCGAATCGGAACGTGCTATTGAAATACATCAGCAGTCACAAATAATAACACCAGCACAGGGTTCGTCATCTTTCACCTCTCATTCATTCCATTCTTTCCTCTACTCAAATTAGAATGCTAAATAATAGCAGCTGTGCTAGATGTCAGTTGCTCGGCAAAACGCTATCGTTCACGTCTTTCTGTCATCTGTCTTTGCGCGCACTTCTCGGTATCCTGTCCTATACATGTGCCATGATCAGGACAAATGATTTGCCCCCTTGATTTCGTCATATTATACTTTTCACCTTTACAAATTTGGATGAGTTTTTTGAATTACTCAATCAAGGTCTCTTTCATCGCTATTTGGCTACCCTCGAATTCCTTAGATAAGAGCGGTCTGTGCTGGACAACAGTACTCACTAGTAGTTTTAGTAATTTTTAGTGATTTTATTAATTTAGTTATTTTTGTCTATCCTTATTTTTAACTCTCCTTCCTATTCCTAAGAGAATTGAGTGGTGAGCAAAAAAGGATAGGATACGTCCCCGGATAGGATTAAACATGGGTCGATTCCCGCCTGAGGCAGTGTTTTTGCTCACCACTCAATTTTCTTAGGAATATATGAAACATCATAACAGTGCGAAATGCACTAAAAATACTATCAATTTCTCCTCCTTATTTCTAAATCTTAGTAAATTTATTCCACCCCTTCTGACACTATCCTTCACAGCTTCCAAAAAACACTGCATGATGCTGTGAATCTTGATTGAAAACGATTTTGCCGCTGTGACAATGAACGATAATGACGAGGTAGAAATTGAAATTATAAGTTAAGTTATTGTTACATTTCTTGCTGTTCAATGTTCAAAAGAAAAAAGCGCATGTTTCTTCGTTTTCTTTTCTTATTAAGACTTAACCGTTCTTATCTATGAAATTTTAGGGTATATAGACTGTATTAGAAGTTCTTACACATGTGTCATTAATTAGTAAGGTGTGATCACTTTTTCTTTCTTTTCCTTCTCCAGGTTTTTCACTTTTTCCATATCTCAGTACCGTCTGAATCGATGTAAATTTCCTGAGAACCTGTTTTTGAATTTAGATGATCTGTTCATGAGAGTCTACAGACGAATTTCACGCCTTTCTGTTGTACTTACTTCACCGTTCAACAACAGGAGGTACCGGTCGACTTTGACGTTGTCGCACATTAAGGCTTAACTGTTGTTCTGACTTAGCAGCATACAACTATCAAGGGGTTGGTTAAAGCCGGATGTTCGGGTTTAAATGATAATTTTTGGATTGCACCCGGACTTTTGCCTCGCGTGGCAGTTCTCTGAAACTCCATAGTTAGTAGAAAAGCATTCTGTTGGAGTTGATGATTCATTTGCTAGCCCAGTTTTGGAAGATATCTCTTTTTTTTTGTATCGTTGCGTCAGCTGAGCCATATAAAGAGTTATTGACTGTTGTAGCCGGTATTTTATCTAAAGTCTGTTTTTGAGATGATACAATATCATGCTTTAAGTAATTGTCTACCTTGTGCATTATGAGGCATTAAGCCAAGAACAGATCAAAATGAATGGTATCATTTGGCTGAAATTTTTTGATAGTGTAAAATTGGCAAACTTAACGAGCTTTTCTTGAAAAATCTTGAATCTAGACCTGTTTTTTAGGTTATATTTTTACCGAACTTCCCTATGGTTTTTATGTTCGCTATGTTTTCTATGTATTCATGCTCGCGGTCAGAGGTGCTCTGCGTCATACTCAAGGTCACTGGTTCGATCTCGCGCTCATGGCTCACCAAGCCATCCATCCCCCTGGTTTGGTAAATCGGCACCAGACTTGTACCAAATTTGTCTTGAAGGGCGAGTAGCGCTGATTCATACAGCGGTAGATGACCGCGGATCATTGTAAAGGCCAGGTATGCATTCAGTCACCTCAAACGAAGCTAAAAAGAAAAAACGAATGCATGAGGCATTTTTTAGGGCTGGATGAACGCCTAGAGCTCTATCCTTTGTTTTTTTATTTATGTTCGCTACTTAGTCAATATGGAAGACCGCATAGTGGCTGTCAGAATGCCTTTGAAAACCTTTATAACTGATTTAAGGTACCCTGTGTAATTGACGTCCATTGACGTTGCTGCAGTCGAAACAGTAGCGCACAGATTAGTTACAACTGCGCATAGTTCTGTGCTGTTTCTTTTTTTTCTTGGCTTAATCTCAACAGTGACCTGCACAGGTGGTGTCTACCGATAACTCAGACCCCTAAGTGAGTCAGGCTAGTACTTTCGCAAAAGAAAATACCTCACATAATTTTGAAGGCTTCTGCGATTTTCTTCCATATGTCTGTTTTATCAAAATAAAGTCTTTTGTTTGTCTTGTTTCCTATGCATTACCGCATCGTGCGCTTCTGAGGATTTCTTTTTTCACTTTTTAATGAATTTTTGCTCGATATTTTCACGTGTTCTTCTATCTGTTCATTTTTTCGTAAGATAATGTGGCAATAATTACGATAGAAAGTTTTTGAATTCTTAGCGTCAATCAATATTATCTTTTTAGAGAGATTGACAGTATTGGCACTGGTCAAAGGTTTTTTTCAAATTAGGATCTGGTTTCTCATTAAGAAGTCACTTCTGTGATAGTGATTATTCTCAAAGAACTATGGCTCCTGACAAGAACACTAAATGGAACGAAGCTAGGAATCTAATCTCATTCTGGTGAGTTCCTAAAATCTTGACTGCTTTGAGTGCCCTCGCAGTCTAAAAATCTTCAATTGATCAAAAATATTCAAGTGAAATAGGATTAATCATATTAGATTGAAAAAGTAAGTTACAGAATCGATGCGAAGAAAGGCCTGTAAGAACTTTGATTCGACCTATCGAAGTAATCGACGTTGAATCGAATCTTACATTCTTCCATCTGCTAGATTCCATCACGCTGTCAGCTAGCTTGCTTATTAAGAAGTGAAACTTGTTGATGGATATGTTGGCGTCTACCTTGCCGAAGAATTCGTTGATCCGCAGCATCTCGCTATAATTTTTTTCCTTACACAATCATTTTCTTGTGCCAGAAGATGCGCAAAATCATCTGAATTTCATCTTACACTTAGAGCTCTTTTCAATGCAACTGCAAGAAATGTTGCTTTATTTTTCTCTTAGGTGTTTCCGAATAGCGGATGTCAGTCTACTATGTAGTGCGTAGTTTTTCATGATTGAGGAAAGGACATCTGAAACAAACTTCTATCAGTGTAACATTTTTCGCCTTAACAAGTGCTGAGTGAGGAGCAAATGTGAAATTTTTTGTTGTTAATTTTGTAAGCAGCAAAGACGAAAATCAAAGAGAGTGCCTCTGATGTTTTGAGGAACTTTCCTTCCAGGATATTTGGCATGTGCAACAACTTTGTATTCAGTTTGATGTTAGGTGCTGCGCAAGACATCTTGAGGAGGCAGCGCCGTTCAACACATTCGACTCAAAATGTCACCGATATCTGTGTGGTGGGTTGCCCTTGCTGAGAGAGTTATTTGCTTAGGTTTTTTTCTATGAAGAATGCTTTTCGTTTTTTTACAGTTATTATCCAAGATTATCGGTCTTACCTTTACTTGTATTCCTAGGTAACGCAGAGGTTCTTCAGGCAAATCTATGCAAATACGATTTTTCGAAAGTTGCAGGGCAAATTATTTTTTTATTGAATAACGAAAAGATTGGCTTGTATCTTAAATTTCATCTTACTCAGTCAGTGGAAAGAACAACTGGGCTTTTTTTTCTGTTAGATGGCACGGCAAGAAAGAACTACCCCTTTCGCTATACAAGAACTTTTCATAGGCGTGTTAGTAACCATTCGAAATCTCAAATCTCTGACTAGTGCGGTACGTAGCCATTTTTCGAAACAGTCTATTTATAACGCTGTAAAATTCAATTTAAAATAGAGTTTCACACCGGCCTGCGTTTTTCACTATTACTTCGTTGGAAGCACGAAAGCAAATGAATGTGTAGAAGAAATTTCGTAGTAACACAGTCATACGTTTCATCTGGAGTTTTTTCGAAGCGGCGAAACAGTCTCTGATTCAATAACAAAAATCGAACTTCGTATGTGACCAACTGAAGCACCATTGGCTAATCGATAGCGGCACGCCGCATCAAATTTACGACAACCACACATTCTGAGTGCAGATTAGGCGTTAAACAAGCGCAGCGATTATGTGAAAGTCGATTTTATTTTCCTTTCTACATTGCAGTGAAACGATCTTTCCGCAAAGTAGCGTAGCATTGGAATCGCTGAGTTTTACAACATAGAATGATCATTGGAGTATGAAGGAGGAGCTTTGTCCTGTGAGATACACGCGGGTATAAACACAAATGTTTTCCTTTCGCTAAAACGTTATAAAAAGACTTTTTCAAAAACGGCCAAGCGGAGCACTAGCCAGAGATTTAAGTTTTTGAATGATTACTAGCAATCATGTCCAGCGAGAGGAATTTTTTCTTCATCCTGTTTCGTCTAACGCAAATTTGCTAATAAGTGTTCTAGGTGGTGTTACCCATGGCCGACGTGGTTTTCTAAATTTCTTTAAAAAAAAAAGAGTTTAGACCCATCTTAGCGTAAAAATGGGACCGCTTTCATTAGTTCTATAGATATTTAATTAGACGATTGCATTTTTGAGCAAAAATATTTTCTTCTCAGAATGCTAGAAATGACTAAAGTCCAGCATTTTCTTATTAGTGTTACAGAAGTCTAGGGCTTTGAAGTTACTATGAAATCTTCATTTCATGGTGCACTCAAAGCTCTACGCTAACGAGAGAGATAGGCAAATGTAGACTTAAATCCAAACTTCCAATATTTCTAGAATTGATGGTAGAACATGCACCAGTATTTACTATATCTTCTGACGTAGAGAAAAGCATTTATAAAATACTTGTAAAAATGGGACTGCTGTAATTACACTGTGGAACTCAGACGAAAAATCGCTTTTGAAAAAACAGCAAAGCGACTAATCCATGACTCCTATTCTCATCTTTTCAATCATTCTTGCATTTTTTGTGGAATAGCCAGCGATGAATATGTCGTTTCGGTTTTGTCTTTCGGAATTCGCCATGTTAATTCGTCCTCGAAGAGTCGTTTAATACCTGTTGCTCTAAAAATGGATGCGAATGCTTACAAACTTTTTGGTAGTTTTTGATTGGGCATTGGTTTATCTCTTCACGCGTTATTTATCCGGATGCAATTGTTCTTATGAATGTAAGGACAGGAAGACTGTTTTGTCTTTTTCGCCACCAACTATCTCCAACCTACATGTTTTCCATTGCCCCCAATTCATTACTGAAGTCATCTCATTAGAATTGACAGAACATTGAGCAAAGGACGGCCTTATCACAAAAACAGGATTCTCAAACGAACAATGCTATAGTACATCGATAGTACACTGACACGATAACAAAACTGTTATCAAGTACGTATAATAGTATCACTCACGCAAATAGACCACTTCACACTTTCACTGATGTAAAAAGGTCACATTGTCATTGAAAAAGTATAAGTCTAGAACATTTGTAAAATTTTACAATTGTAATCTTATCATTTTGCAGCGAGATTATTATCAACCTAGACGGTCTTGGCGAGGGTTAAAATTTTGAGTAAACTATTTGCTCATGCCTTTGAAAGTTGTCCGAAAGCTGCAACGAGCCAGCGCAGAAGTGAAGTTGATGATCCATGGTTACAGCAAACAACATCTTCGTTTCATGCATTATTACAACGGTGTCCATAAAAGAGGCCAAACAAATACTGATCGATGTCGACGACAAACTTGAAAAGATTTTATCTCTGAGCAAATCAAAAAAGGCGATATCCATAAAGAACAGATGTTTCTGACATCATTCGCGCTGAATAAAATGACTATCCCATTGAAGATGACGAAAATCCTCGTGCCAAACCATCGTACATTTTCTACTCTAGTTTAACGCTAGGAAGTGTCAACCGTAAATAAGCAAAGTGGAAGATTATTATTCGTATTAACAAGCGTATGCAAACTGTGATGTTCTACAAGTATTCCTCGTCAGGATGAAAGAGAATTTGATTCTGTGAACTCTGTTACCGAATATGGGTCAGGGACGCCGCCTCCTCTCCAAAATATCGCAAATCTTTTAGAGCGGGTAGCGTCGTAACGATAACCGTTGGAAAAAAACGTTAACGGCTTAGTGCAGCCACGTTACGGTATCCATAGTGAAAAAATGCTCATAAGATCCTAGAAGAGGGGTATAATGCTCATGAATCTATAGCTTTCATCTGCCGGCATATCACTGAACGTAGAAAGAGAGCTGGAAAGACTACATGAGTCCGTTGGAGGCACTGAAGACCAATAAGCAGACGCTGATACAGACCATAATCAAATTAACGAGTTATTGTCCACCATGAGTATCACTGGAGCTGACTGTAAACTAGTACGTTGATATCAGGGTTGAGTAAAAGTTCTGGAAAACTTTGAGTTTCGTTTTTTTTTGCGCAAACTAAAAACACCAATTTTCGAAGTGTCCACCAATGTCCATGACTTTCTGCCATTGTTCTTCAAGAATTCGGATGTGCTCGAAGACCATTGCGGCTCCCCTAAATCGGAAACTCTTGACTTGCTTTTTCAGCTTCATTAACTTATTTAAGTCGACGGTCATTTAAAAAGTGGTGCATTGATTAAGAGAGGTCGCAGTCTGATGAAGCAACGTCTGAATTGTAGGCGAGTTGCGTGAAAACTTGGAAGCCGTCCAACTCTTCAGACTTGTCCTTGGTCTTCTTAGCCGTATCTTTATCACAACCAATATTTAGCACATTCAATTCTAACACGGTGTTCAAACTATCAATAAAGAACGACATATGGATGTCAAAAAACGAAACTTTTGAAAATTTTGCACATTTTTTGCTCAACCTTGTAGGAAACCTTGGTTGCAATTTGCTATTAACTCTGTCCTTCTATGTCATCGAGAAAGGTTATCTGAAGAATCGTCTTTTGCTGGACGAAAACTTCCTCAGATCTACTATTTCATTCGAAAGATCGGATCTTGGAGATATATCAAATCTTTCTGTTCTGAAAAAAGGCTTTTTTCAGCGTTGTACAGAGAAAACAGAATTGTAATGCACACACGCGCACTTCTCGTAGAACAGAGATCTTCTCCAGACTATCAGTAGTTATTTGATAGCGTGAAATTCGGCAATTTCAAAACTGTGCTTGTTTTCAGAAAGGATCGTGTAAGTGCGCTGCGGCAGGAAAAATAATATTGAGTTCCAAACCCGCCCCGCATTTCTTGTTGCAGGGGTGCGTGAACAATCCATCGACCGCGTTAGGGCGGATGATTGATCGCGCAACACATTCACATGTGGCTCGCGAAGTTTATTTTTAAATCTCCGATTTTTTCTTCGCCTTGAAGCGAAAGGTTGGAAAAAATATATGACTCTGATGTTCCCTGATTTCTTCTACATGTTCGTTTGCTCTTTGTGCACACACTTAAGCTTATCAGCGAGTTTATTTGCAATGCAGAATGAAATTATGGAGCCTAAGCTAACAATACGGTAAAGCAAAGTTCCTTTTGCAGCTACAATATAATAAAGTCAAGAATTTCCACGAAACAGAGAGAAAATGAACAAACAAATAAGAAAATGAGCACGATAATTTGCGACGCGCGTAGAACATAATCTCTTCTTGCCTGCTACATCACCGAAAGATTTTTTCCGAAAGATGAATTCACTTGTGAAATATCCAGAATCTGCGCTGTAGGACGATTGCTGATAGTCAAAGGAAAGAGCTCTGTCTTACGAGATACACACGCGACAACGCTTGACGCGGGTAGAGCATTATTTTATTTTTGTGCTACAGCGCAGTAGAAAGACTTTTTAATAAAATAAGTTTATTGTTGAATTCTCCGTTGAATTTGTTGAAATTTGAGCCTTTGGGGTGTCACTAACAGCCTGGTGGAAAATTTTTGTTCAGCTAAAAGTGCCTCTTCAAAAAACCTTTGCCGACAACAGAAAAGACCAAAATCGCATTCGAAATAAACTATTTGAGATTGTTGGAATACAGTTGCTGCATCCTTTAAAAATGTTCTTAACTACGAAAGACGCACCTCAGTTGAATAAAATTAATTCCTGATTTGTAATCTACCCTCGAGGGCTTTAAAACCATTGTAAACCTTACTTCATCTGTTACAATTGACATAACAGCGCAAAAACAGCAACCAGAAAGCAGCACATTTATACAGATTTTAAGAAAAGGTTATGCACCAAGTTTCCGTTCCAGTTCTTTCAATATTTATAAATTTGAAGTTTTCTTAGGAGGAGAGAACTGAAGTCTAAGTGCTTCTATCTACCTCACTCCTCAGAGTTATATCGTTGACTGCTTAGAAAATTATAGTCGAATTCATACACACAAATAACGATTACAGGACGAAATCACCACTAGAATGTGTACACCACTTTCAGTTGGTGTTGTGCTCATATGCGTTACCTTACCAGCGCTCGTTGTGAAGGTAACGGCTCCGTTCTTCATCCATCGAGTACCTTACGGGTATTTTAAGGATCAACTAGCTTACTTATGCATTACATGCATTTTAAAGTCCACAACTTTTTAGAATCCGTCACTTCGTAGTCTGCACTCTACAAGTAATAGCGTTCCTAGTGACTGCGTTCGCAGAGTCCGTTCCGGCAGCATTGCTCGGGGTTTGCACTGTGGCTGTCGCAGGTGGATTAGGCGAAATCACCTATTTAGGCTTGGCTGGACACTATTCAAAGTTGGTTTCTCATAAAATTTTGACTACTAGATTTTGCTTATTTTGTAGAAAAAAAGAGATTAACATGATTTAGTCAGAAAGTTTGTAAATTTCTGTTTTTTTTTTTTCTTTCTTACTGAAATCACGTTCTTAGCTATGGAAATTCTTGTATAGTTATTTCTATTTCATTTAGTCATGAACCACATATAGGTGGAGGAATCATGTCTGTCTATCAGAGAATCAACTTCAAGCCTCCATATTGTGTTTGCTTTCAAAAATAAAATTCCAGTGTAGAGTGATTTTGAAAACACGTGCATTGTCGTTGTGAAAAAATTTGCGAAGCCAAATTTGATTTCATAAAGTTGATCTGTCTCTATTTCAGACATACGATCTCTACTTCGTCTTCTGGAACAGGCATGGCTGGCATACTTGGTGCCTTCTCTTATGCTGGCATGACCGATCCTCGTCTACTCGCACTTAGCTCTACTCAAGCTATGCTAGTTATGCTTATCATGCCAGTCATATTTGCGCTCACGTAGGTTTTGACTAGTAGTTTCTTTCTTTCGAGAAAGGTATCGATAGTTCTCCACAACTACTGAATGACGTGAAACCCTTATCCCAATAAAGAGTTCTTCGACTTGATAAAAATTGTTTACTCCAAATTGTAGTGTTCTGCTAAACAGTCACAGATTTGGTTTCCTGTGTGCGTTTATCTCTTTCTGCCAAAATAGGAAAGGTGTAATATTGTTTAACAATTATCAGTGTCAGTACCTCAAGCATTTGTGGGATGAGAAATTTCAGATACTATGTTCTCCTCGTTCGAGCTCCCACACTACGACAAGTCAGCCCACTGCGACCAAATGAATGGTTTGCTAACAGGTGAACGCCTAGAAATCTTCTAACTTGTGGTCACGTAAATGGCGGAATACATTAACAGTTTTTCATACTGCAGATCTTCTGCTACTTTCAAAAAACCATTCAATTGTTCTGCTCACCAAAAAAAAATATTCAGGTTTTAATAAGTGTAGAATTATAGAAACAACAGGAAAATTGTATTAAAATGTCTGACAACCAGCAGATGTTCATATTATTTGTAGACCAGTGGAGATGAACGACCTAGCATCATCTAACAATAACGCTGCGAAAGTGCCCGCCCTAACGGGCCTCTAGAGCGATTGAAGGTCATTAAGTAGGTTCTATCTTCTAATTCAAATGACGGTCAAAATATGGCAGCTAAAAAATCAGAGTCTAACATAGATCTCACTGATACGCGATGTGGAGAAAACTGGGCGGGGCGTGAGGTAATATCAGTTCATATTGAGGGCGGCATAAACTTAGCGCCATTTTGATGAGAGGGTCACACGGATTTGGATTCGGACTGTGGAATTCAATAATCAAAAGGATAGATCGAGCGTCAAAAGAAGAGCAGTATATCAGCGATCTCCAATCAGGATTTGTAACCATTTCTTGAGATATTGTTTTATCCTAGAATTTCTTTCGCATTGCTGTTTTATTCGATTTGTTCTATTTCAAATCGAGTTTTTGCCAAAGGCTGGTGATATTGGAGAATATTCTAGTAACAAACTTGGATACGACCGTAGCATCGTCGCTCTGCCCACTAAATGAAATGGTCTACCACAAAGTGATGACTCGATGGACACCCCATACGCTGACCGACCACTATCGCGCTGCACGCGAAGCCATTTGCGGAAATCTCTTCGTGCGACTGCACAGGCATTACCTTCTCGAGTCGATCATTAGTGGAAATGAGTTCCTGGGTCTACCACGAAAACAACCTTGCCATATTGGGCCACCTCAAAGCAGGACTCACTAGCTCAACTAAAGCTTAGGTTCCATAAATAAAAAATTATACTCCCGGTTTTTTGGAATTGACGGGGCATGCTATTTTAAGAACTGTTCGACAATAAGGGACAATAAGTATCGACGTCTATCCGAAGCAACTCAGGAAGTCTGCTGCAGCAGTGCGAGAGAAAAGTCGGAAATGATTAGTGCTCCTTAGGATAACGGTTAATGTCACTTTGCAAAGTCGACTAGCCACACACATGACAGATACTGCGTTGAGCCATATCTATCGTATAGCCCTAATATTCCTTCATTGGATCACCATCTCTTTTGGCTCGCCCTGGAGCAGCATTTGCGGGGAAAATTTCAACGTTATAACCAGCTCGAAAGTGACCTCACCGACTTCTTTGTCTCCAGCCTCATTCTTTCTATATCAAATCTTGTGTTCAGTAATTGACTCTATATCATTGATCATAATGATGGCCATATGTTGATTAATTGATTTCTTCAAATAAACGATAACTGGATAAGCGGAAGAGTCGAAATGCAAAAGAAATGCTAAAGGACAAAACCCGATCTTTTCAAATCGATTGCTCTAAAAAGCAGGTGTGCTGGCACAGATAAATGAAGAATTTCTTGTCGAATCATATATCCGATATCTGTCAGTGTAACTGGGTTCAATGCCAATTCGTGCTTATTGAATCAAATCCTTGACGGTTGATTGCTAACAGTTTGATTTTGTATCGCAAAAAGTATGGTAGCGAAATAATTCGTCAACTGATTAACGCCTCAAAAAGATGATGTGGGTTTTGATTTGCCTCTGAGATTCAAAGTTTAGCATATGATTTAACTTTACTGAATATGGGTTGACACAATTTTTTCTCGTTTAAGAGCTTACTTCGATACATTATTCCGCTGTCCTTCAGTGTACGTGACGGAGTTTGTGATCAATCAAGGATTGGTGAGTTTCAATGGCATCTTTGTCTTACATTCTGAGCTCAATTTATGATTAAAAGTAGGCAGAATCATGTCAACACAAGTACTTCTAGCATTTCTCTAGAAAAGACGTTGACGAGAAATCACGGCTTTCTTTTATACATGCAAAATTATTCCCTTTAGCTCGAGCTCATCATATTTGACTGCAATCGACGGCTTTGGCGCAAGTCCAAGAAGTCAGTACAAATGGTTTTCAGGTACGATATCCATCAGTTTTTTCTTGATGAACAATGATTATTTTCGTAGAAATTGCAAAATCTTTGCAGGTGGTGTATCCGATTTGGAGTGTTTATCTCACGTTCGTCAATTAAGTTTGTTCAATTTAATATGACCACTATTGCATTTGTCTTACCTTTGCTTCAAGTAAGTTTTGCTTCTCTCAATTCCTCTGACAGAATTGTTCTGCAGAGAGGCAATGCATCAATGCTGCGTTACGCATCGAAAACACTAAGGGGGCTCCCACCATTCTCTCTTTCTTACACATGAGCTAACTTGAGGTTCCAAGAGAAATAAGTGCTTGTGGAGATTCAATATCAGTCGTATTTCACTTTAAAGTCAACCTATTTTCATGATTTGTTCAATACATCTTTATTGTTGTTAGTTTTCGTGCTGCATTTTCTGCAATCGAGAGGCGATGAGCAAAAAAATCAACAATCCTTGAATTGAATAAGAGTATAAAAGTGAAGTAGTGCCTTGACACTCAATTTTTTCACTCTCAGTTACACTTTAAAACGTAGATATAACTGACAGAAGGGTTTTGAAAATAAGTCTGTGTCGAAAAAAGTTCTGTTAATATTTATCAGGAACTTGCTCATCATAGAGTCGAAGTAGAGAATTATCTGTCTATGCAGAAATGGATGTGCAAACGGTTACTTTACGTAACCCTTGTTCTTCCTATCTATCATGATAGTAAAAAATGTAGTGAAAAGTAATTGTGAGGTTTTGAAAGAGAAGACAGAGCTTACCATTCACCGTATCACATACTATTCCAGTTCCTCAATATGGTTTTCCTGATCTTCAATGCGATTTACGCATTCGTACCTCACTTCGCTATAATGTGTGCGATCGTTCTATATGAAGGTCTCATCGGTGGAGCATCATATGTCAACACTTTCAATCATATACACAGGAAGGTATGCTTGTTTTTTGATTTAACTTGTTTGCATCAAATTCTATGTGTAACTTCCAATTCATTGTGGGATAGCGCAATGGTTAGTGATACAGTGTATCATGCAGCAAGGTAGTAAGCGGGGATTCGATCCCTTCCTCTAACACTCTCTCGCAATCAGTCAGTTGGGATCTTCATAGCTCAGTTATCTCCAAGATTGCAGAGAGAATCGTCTCCAGTATATTATACGGCATTCATGTTGACGACGAAAGTCCCAAGCACTATCGAAGCAACACAAAAAACCTTCGGACACTTTTGGGGAGGATAAATGCGAGGAAGCCATTTGAATACAAGAAGTGTTGCGAGTCGTACATCAAATTTGATGACGGGTCGTGTGATTAAAGAAACTAATATAATTCCTCATTGTTTTAATGGTCTGCTTTACCGGTTCTCACGCGACAGTTATAGAGGGCAGGACGTACTTCTCGTGAGTGCTTCAATTAAGAGTGGATACTTTTGAGTGTAACGCTTAGTCAGAGTGAATTTATGCTAGGAGTTGCGGCCATCTCAAAAGTTACCTTGACTACACAATTGGAATTCTATGGTAGTTTGCCTTGAGAAACGAAGATTTTGCTCAGCAAACGTATAATCAAACTTTTAGAAAATAAAAACTCATGGACTGAAGTGCTGGTGCTACCTATAATTCCAGCTGCTCAAATGAAACTGCTCTATAACCGGACGACGCTGAATTAAGATAAACATGAGTATGAAGCAAATAATCTCTTGTGATTTCATCTAAGATTTTCCGAGCTTCCATCATCGATGTATTTGTGAGTATACTCGTATTCCTTCTTGCAGAGTTGCAGTGTAAATGCACAACCCGTTCGAGACCGCGTGAACACTGTATTACCCTTTTTGAGCTTGCTGAACTCGATAGGTTTTTTACCGTAGTATGCATAATCTCAGTCGAGAAAGAAGAAAGCGAGGGCGAGGAGGGAAGGCGGGGAGTGAGATTAGAAAGGTTTTCCGTGCATTCAAGAATTTACAGAAAGCCTCTTCCCGATATGTCTTGTAAACCTGTGATTTGAAAAGGAATTAACTACCATTCTATTTCAGTCGCTTTGGTGAACCATTGTTATTGCCTAAATATACTCAAAAAGAATTCTAAATTTTTTGAATGTTGATAGCAATGAGTTATCTTTATTTTGAACCGTAGTCGCGGGTACATATTATTTATGCCCTCCTGAACAATAGGGCAATCTCCTGTTCAGCTATCTCTGTGAACTACGATCTTACATTTTTTACTTATTGAAAGACAATGATTGTCCGTAGTGACGTGAAAATTGCTTACTCGGAATGAAAACAGGAACAGAGTGCATGATTGCTAATGAGATGACATGATGCATAGTACAATTGTATCTTCGGGTGTGAAATGAAAATTCTTAAACCTGATTTTGGAGCTGCATGTGCTCATATTTGTTAGGAAATCCAAAATATCACGTGACTAAATATGTTTGTCCGTTTGGAGTTCTTGGCTAAGCCTGAGGTACTCCTGTTGCTTTTTTTATTAAAGTTAAAATGGGTACGAAAAAATGTGTAGTGACCCAAGCATGGTATTGTGCAGTGCGAACATGCCTACGACGGTTGAATAAGGATGAAGAAATTGCCATTAAATCCATTCATCTACTTCCATTTGAATTTCTTTCATTATAGTCAAGCGTGCAAGATCGCAGTATTGCGATATGAAATGCAGACTGGTAATTTAATGATTATCGTAGACGTAGAATTGAAAATACATTGGGTATTGTTTTGATTATTGCGATATTGCGTCAGCAAAGAAAAGGTTCCCTTTAGAACAGTCTTTACTAACGACCGTGTAGAGCAGATTCATTAAATCCAATGCTTTGTTCACAGGTTGACCCCGCCATTCGTGAATTCGCTCTGTCGACCGTCATAATTGGCGATACAATCGGTCTCCTTACAGCGGGCATTTTGGCTATTCCTATACACAATGCGATTTGTGCAATGCCGTGGTACTCTTAAGTGATCCTTTGTCATCGCATTTTATGTTCACTATCAATTTTGAGCTAATTTCCTCTTTTCATAACCGAATCATATCTATCTTATCAGAACATACCTTCGGTGCCATATTACGTAAATAATTGTTTATTTTCATATCTAGGTTACATAGTATCAATATTGCCTTGAAAATTGTTGCAGCATATCATAACCACGAGTGTCGTAACACTTTTAACTCATGTAGGACGTGAAATTATTGTATACAAGAAGATCGTCATACTATTTGCTAACAGTGATCTAAATGCACTAACAGATCGGCTGCACTGCTCAAGTGATGTATTCCCAATGATTTATTCAATAGAACCCACTAAGCAAAAACCTAGCAGGGCTTAATTAGCTAACCAATTTTTTCTAATTTGAAGCTTCATCTCGTGAAACATTGTAATCTGCTATCTTCCCACTACAATAAAGAATCTCTAAATTCTTGTTCCACTATATAAGTACCAGTATTCGTTGAGGATTTCAGAGAGACTTAGTAACTCTTATGAAAACGCCTTACCGCAAGAGTAATAGAACATCCATTCTCAACGTGGTAGTAGTGCACTAGCGATCGACAAACTGTTGATTGATTTCAGCATGCCTGGTAGTTATATGTATGTGATCTGTTATGAGCACTTATACAGTGCAATACACGTTTTTCGGCAATACAGCTTCATCAGTTGCACGGTGCTTTTCGGTCCACTCATTCCTCGTGAAGATATTCGCGTATACAGGAGCACACGCGGAACGTTTTAACAAGCGCCGTTAAGTGATAAGATCGCCGAATTGGCTGAAAGTGACTGAACCGAGAGGCTCCGTCCAACTGACGAGGCTGCAAGGCCGAAATACGTGTACCGCAGTGTATAAGTGCCCATAACAAACTACATGCATGGCTCAAAAGGTTCACACTTTGCCTTTTGAAGTGCAAGGCTCGTATTGTATGGAAAACCAGTACAACCATGCTATTTTTCATAAAGGAAGACCTTCACAGCATTGCAAGCTATCGCCCAAACTGTTTACTGTGTGTCGTCTATAGACTCTTCGCTCAAGTCCCTTCAATCGCGGTTGTCAGGACACTGGATAAATGACTATTGCACCAACGAGCAGTTTCGAAAAGACTCAATACTATTGACCTCACTAACACGTGAAAATGCTCACTAAAGTACAAAGTACTGTTAGAGAACAAAAAAATGATCTGTTCTTTTTCATTTTCCAAAACATTCATTTATGTGGATAAAGCCTTCGATTCAATTGAAGCAGAGGCAGCTATAGAAGTTGTGGAGAGCTAAAATGTCTCTTTTTCGAAACATAATTCTTTACTGTTAAGATTTCATCATCAAAATTTCACAATTCTACAACGGTCTCACCATTGACATACTACGGTTGGAAAGAAAGTTGTGGGGCACTTTGATAAGCATGAGATAACTCCCATGCATATCATGGGAATATTACAGTTTCTTATGCCACTGAAGGCCTATATATTATTCGCCTCTATTTCCATTTTGTTACAAGTCTCTACCATGTCCAGCTAAACAATCGTGTGTCAACCAAAAGCGCGCTTTGATGCAGCAAGACAATGCCAGACCGCACACTCCAAAGAAACCAAAGACAGATTTGATGAATTGGACGTAGTCGAGGTTCTGCCGCATCCCACCTATAGTCCAGATTGTGCTCCATCCGGCTTGTCCTTTTCCCTATCAATGCAACGCTTAGAAGGGTCATTGATTTGAATCGCTCGATGAAGTTGAAGAAGCATGTAAAGAGTTCTTTGATTCGAAGTCAAAGGGACGGTACTTCTCCAGATCCAAAACTTGACGTACCAATGGCAGAAAGTCGTAGAAAACGATGGCCTTCATTTTGAAGAATAGTTGATATTTTTGTTTATGTTTGGAGTACATGCATGTATATTCGATTTTTTACAAGTGCCCCAGAACTTCCTTTCCAACCTCATATCCAAAGTTATCCGCTTTGTGCACACAGTTACACACGGCAGTACTTTCTCAAAAGTTAACGACAGTTTGGTCAAATGCCTTGGTTTTAATGTGGAGTCAGCTAAATTTAGTGCAGTTTTCGAACATGGTCAAATTTACTGCTTGAAGTAAAACCCATTTTATTGAACACTTTCAATCCATTTCCTATCAATATGTTGTAATCTTAGTTAGGTTACAACGCTTGTATCTCTACATTTTTGAACAAGAATCTTTTCCCTCGTTGTACTCTCCGCGGGGGTTGCTATGTGGATTAACAGAGTTATGGGAAAGGCAAATTTCATGCTTAGGAAGGCGCGAATGAGGAAAATTGTGGGCATCTTTGCATTTATAAGGTAATTTTATCCTCCTTATGACTCCTTGAAGTTCTTAACATCTCAAATAGTTACATTCGATGTTGAAAATTTTAGGACTTCTTAGTTGTGCCAGCGTTCATTTACTGTTTGAAAAATAATCGCAACCACTGTCATCCTTTGGATAATACGATAAGTTACAAAAATTTTATGATGGACACTGGCAAGGGTAGCGATTTAATCTACAGAGGTAGTCAGAGTGTGCTCCACTTCTCTGTCATTGTGATTCCCATCTCGACTGGTAGCGGAGTGCCGTTTTCATTTGGATGGATCAGCGTTCTTCTAACAACTTATAATGCTTGATCCTTTTGAAATCAAGGTACGACATAGAATACAAGCACAAATACAATCAAAGTAATCTGAATAGATATTGTGACAGAAAGGGAGAGGAGCGCAGTGATTGTAATCTGCTCATAACAACATTGCCTTGGCTGGACACAGCGACGGGCTAAACAAAAAAGGTCCCATACCTCCGTGGTCAGTCCTGTAATGGTGCCATAGTACCGCTGTTGATCAGGAGAGTTAGGGCCCGCATTATTACGTTGGCGACGTTTTACATCAACGCAAGTCAATGTAGCTTCAGCTGAGGAACTGAATTTAGCCACGGTTTAGCTCCATTGACCTTTCCGGGGCATGCTGTGAGTGAACTGTGTAGCAACGGCTCTGCGTCATTATGCTGAACATCGTAGTCACCATGTAGACCTGGATATGCTCTAAAATTGTATGCCAGTTTGGCAAAATCTTGTAATCAATCAGATTCGTCGTAAATGTGTTGAAGACATTACAAGTCTACTTAAAATTGCAGAACTGCAAAGAATTGAGAAGAATTTTCTTCCAGAAAAAAATACAGTTGGAAAAATTTTGTATGGATGGATGAGTCAAGTCCAAAGGGTTGTATTCGCTTGAATAGTGGTGCATATTATGAGCGATATCACAATACGATGGTAGAATGCATTGGTTGACATTTCGTATGTTTCGCTTTCGGCAGAGTGTCGAAAGGTAAAGTTGATTCGCAATCCACTCAGTTGAATACTTTCACAAACGGGTCAGAAAGACGTAATAATCGAATTTTCGGATGTCGTAGTAGAATTCTCTTTTTAAAACACTAACGGTATCGTTGCTTCCAAGTCATCCAGTTATTCAATGGTAGCAAGCAGCACAAAGCCTTACACGGAATAGAATTATGCCTGGCTTAGGTGGGAAAATATCATTCCGAAGTATGGTACAAGGACACGTTGAATTACTACACGTTCCTCTTGCGTCTCTTTGTGGATTTCTAGTTTTCATGCAAAGAGCTTCAAGGATTTCTTGCAAAGATATTTTGTATTTCTGGACGAAGATAGTGACTTTTACATCAAAATCGTCTGCCATTTTGCGTGCTTAAAGGAGTACATTGCTAGGCATTTAGTTTCCCACCTAGTGGCTCTTTCAGACGGACGGAGCGTGCCAACCCGTTTCTCCAATGTATTCGTTCCTCGAATGCCTAACACGAAGTTAGGCATACCGTACCACATCTCATGTAGTCGCCATTCTTACCTCTAAGGCAAATGATGCAACTTACCGTTTTGCAAAGTTGGTCATACAATCTGTTGTGGATAAGCTGACACCTTAGAGTGCTTTCGGGTATTACAAGCACTGTTACCTTATTGTTCACATCTGCACTCCTCAAACAGCGCCATTCTCTTAGGATTACACATAAGTCTGATAATGTGTTCTGAACTACTCCTACTGGCAATCAAAATCCTTATGGATAAGAGGAAATCTGTCTGTTTGCAATTCACATCCCTCTAAAGTAGCTGTAATCCTTGTGAGAGCAGCAATTACAACGAAGGATATGATATTAAGTGCAAAATTCCTAAATGCAGAAAATCACTCGAACGCAACGACATCTTGAGGACGACAATAGTCATACCGTTTGAAAAAGATATTTTCCCATTACGGTATTGCCTTTCCTAATGATTGGAAATGATTATGCTTTCCAACGATGAAGACATAAGAGATTTATTTACTTTAATATTAGTGTTTAATGTTTCTCAGCATCCACTTTTTGAGATAACGTCACACCCTTTCAAATAGTTAACAGTTTATCTCGCATTCAAAGTTGATTGAGAAGACGTGCTGTACAGTTTTCGTAAGAAGTAATTCCACATAAAACATGAAATTGGAGAAATTTTCGCAAAAGAAATTCAAAAAGTTTAGGCTCGTGCCGATAAAGTATTTGGTGCGCAGTGAAAGATCTGTCACGTCGCGTAGAAATTCAAACTGCAGGCGAACCCAAACACTACGTTTTGTTCAAGGAGATGTTAGTTTAATTCTCAATAAAAGCCGTACTCTTATAAATCATTTTCTCAAAAATAGTTGAAAGTGAAAAATGCCACGATTTTGAGCCTGATACTGAAATAGTTGCGTCATTGAAATTTCTGTACGTGTACTCTGTTAACCATTTCGATCGAATTATCTTTCTGGAGAATTTCACAAGCAACTGATTTCCAACGTGATTCTATATCGAAATACTTTCCTTCGAAAATATTGTGGTTGTTCTCTTCTTTCATTCTCTAATAATGGGAACTTTTTCTACCAAACTGGCAATACTTGACGCCGCGAATCCGACACGTTGTATTTGAACCCGCTTTAATTCGTCTTAGAGATTATTCTAACCAAGGAAATTTTGTATTCTATTAGATGAATATGTTTTCTATACATATACAAGGTTTCATGGTAACTCAAGCATTGGATAGATTGTTACAGTACTTTTCCTAAACGACACTCAACAAGACGTCGGGCCCTTTAGCTCCACACCAGGAACAGCGCGAGTGGGGGCGCAGAGGGGGAACCCCTCGCTGCGGATAAGCTGCCGGCCGCGAGCTGGTTATCAGCGCTCGTTGGGTCGTCGTGTCTGCTACTGCTGCAACCGCTACTACTGCCATCGGGACTGGTTCGCCTAAAGCCGGCAAAGGCTCGAAGCCGAAGACAGGGAAGAAGGCTCCGTCTCATCCGACCCGTTCGGCCATGATCCACAAAGCGGTCGCCGAGTTGAAGGATAGGAACGGATCGTCCAAGGCTGCCATCCTGAAATACCTGATGGCACACTACAAGCTTGGAGATAGTACCAACAAGGTGATTTTACTATAGACTTTAAGAATTGTTCTTTGTGTTTCGATTCTGAAGTACGATTGGTTGCAGATAAACTCTCAGCTTCGCATGGCCCTCAAGAAAGCCGTGACGAAGGGCGAACTGAAGCAGGTGAAAGGAAGCGGAGCGTCCGGAAGCTTTAGACTCGGTGAGAAGAAGTCCGCGTCTTCCACTAAGAAGAATGTGTTTTTGGTATGCTTCATTTTGAGGTGTGTTTGGTTTAAGCAGTATCATAAGATCACCCCGTTTAGCATACGAGCAAGAAACCGGCTGCCAGGAAGCACAAGGTTGCATCGAAGAAACCTAAAGCGGAAAAGAAGACGAAGAGTCCGAAGAAAGCCAAAACGCCGAAGGCAAAGACTGCTAAGGAGGGGACTGCTAGCAAGACCGCAAAGCCGAAACAGGCTAACAAGCCAAAGACCTCGAGCTCTAAGGCGAAGAAAGTTGTGGCTTAGATTTGGTATCATGTCACCGTAATCTTTCAGAGATCTCGTGTATATAATTGTATATTTTATGCTCCTGAAGAATAAATTTATGCTCTTGTAGTTTTGTGCTGGCATTTCTTGGTAGAGGTACACGCTGTCGTCGTCACTAAGTCGACTCTTAGTGGCATGGGGGATAGCTAAGTTGAAGATTACTCGTAGACCCTGAACCACTGGTCTAACTGGCATTACTCCGTAACCTGCACTGGATATCGAGCTTCAGCTTGTGATTTATCTAATGAGAACTGGTGCGGTTGTGCATTGAACCTCTGAGTACAGTTCCGTGTCGGCCTGGTGCAGAAGTAATGGCGATTCATGCGTTAATCCTTCGTGCGCCGCTCCGTATCGAGTTGGTGCAAAAGTGGTGACGGTTTATGCACTATCAAAATTTGGCGCTTGATATTAGAATATATTTTCAAATAAATGTGGTTACGTCACACATTATTTTAATATGTGTTTCTTCCATTACGTTTTGTTGTTAATGACATATAACTTGCTCTTTATTCAACATTTACTTTAGACTATGGAAAGGATCGAAATACAAAGAACAATCGCTAAAAGTCTATAGTAAAATCACCTTGTTAGTACTATCTCCAAGCTTGTAGTGTGCCATCAGGTATTTCAGGATGGCAGCCTTGGGCGATCCGTTCCTATCCTTCAACTCGGCGATCGCTTTGTGGATCATGGCCGAATAGGTCGGATGAGACGGAGCCTTCTTCCCTGCCTTCGGCTTCGAGCCTTTCCCGGTTTTAGGCGAACCAGTCTTGATGGCAGTAGTAGCGGTTGCTGTAGTAGCAGACACGACGACCTAACGAGCGCTGACAATCAGCTCGCGGCCGGCAGCTTATCCGCAGCGAGGGGTTCCCCCTCTGCGCCCCCACTCGCGCTGTTCCTGGTGTGGAGCTAAAGGGCCCGACGTCTTGTTGAGTGTCGTTTAGGAAAAGTACTGTAACAATCTATCCAATGCTTGAGTTACCATGAAACCTTGTATATGTATAGAAAACATATTCATCTAATAGAATACAAAATTTCCTTGGTTAGAATAATCTCTAAGACGAGTTAAAGCGGGTTCAAATACAACGTGTCGGATTCGCCAGTTTGGTGGAAAAAGTTCCCATTATTAGAGGATGAAAGAAGAAATAAAGCTAAAGCTAAAGCTAAAGCTCTCGGCGTTGATCAATCCCTGAGGGATGCGCCATGCATTCGACTCCAATTTTTAAGTTCGTTTGAGGTGATTGAATGCACATCTAGCCTTTACAATAACTCGCGGTGGCCTCCCGCTGAACCGAGTCAGTGCTGCTTATCCTCCCAAACAAGTCTGAGACCTGCCTGGTACCAATTTACCGACCCCAGAGGGATGGATGGCTTGGTGAGCCATGAGCGCGAGATCGAACCATTGACCTCGTGTGCGACGCAGGGTACCTCTAACCACTGCACCACAAGCGCTCTGAAAGAAGAGAACAACCACAATATTTTCGAAGGAAAGTATTTCGATATAGAATCACGTTGGAAATCAGTTGCTTGTGAAGTTCTCTAGAAAGATATTTCAGTCGAAATGGTTAACAGAGTACACGAACAGAAATTTCAATGACGCAACTATTTCAGTATCAGGCTCAAAATCGTGGCATTTTTCACTTTCAACTATTTTTGAGAAAATGATTTATAAGAGTACGGCTTTTATTGAGAATTAAACTAACATCTCCTTGAACAAAACGTAGTGTTTGGGTTCGCCTGCAGTTTGAATTTCTATGCGACGTGACAGATCTTTCACTGCGCACCAAATACTTTATCGGCACGAGCCTAAACTTTTTGAATTTCTTTTGCGAAAATTTCTCCAATTTCATGTTTTATGCGGAATTACTTCTTACGAAAACTGTACAGCACGTCTTCTCAATCAACTTTGAATGCGAGATAAACTGTTAACTATTTGAAAGGGTTGTGACGTTATCTCAAAAAGTGGATGCTGAGAAACATTAAACACTAATATTAAAGTAAATAAATCTCTTATGTCTTCATCGTTGGAAAGCATAATCATTTCCAATCATTAGGAAAGGCAATACCGTAATGGGAAAATATCTTTTTCAAACGGTATGACTATTGTCGTCCTCAAGATGTCGTTGTATTTGTGTGATTTTCTGCATTTTAGGAATTTTGCACTTAATATCATATCCTTCGTTGTAATTGCTGCTCTCACAAGGATTACAGCTACTTTAGAGGGATGTGAATTGCAAACAGACAGATTTCCTCTTATCCATAAGGATTTTGATTGCCAGTAGGAGTAGTTCAGAACACATTATCAGACTTATGTGTAATCCTAAGAGAATGGCGCTGTTTGAGGAGTGCAGATGTGGACAATAAGGTAACAGTGCTTGTAATACCCCAAAGCACTCTAAGGTGTCAGCTTATCCACAACAGATTGTATGACCAACTTTGCAAAACGGTAAGTTGCATCATTTGCCTTAGAGGTAAGAATGGCGACTACATGAGATGTGGTACGGTATGCCTAACTTCGTGTAAGGCATGCGAGGAACGAATACATTGGAGAAACGGGTTGGCACTCTCCGTCCTTATGAAAGAGTCACTATTTGGGAAACTGAATGCCAAGCAATATACTCGTCTATGCACACAAAATAACAAACGATTTTGATGTAGAAGTCACTTTCTTCGTCCACGAATTAAAATATCTCTGCGAGATATTCTTGAAGCTTCTTGCATGAATACTAGAAATCCACAAAGAGAGCGCAAGGAGGAATGAGTAGTGATTCAACATGACCTTGTGCCATACTTCGGAATGATATTTTCTCACCTAAGCCAGGCATAATCTTATTCCGTGCAAGGCTCTGTGCTGCTTGTTACCATTGAATAGTTGGATACAACGAAATCGTTGGTGTTTTAGGAAGAGAATTTTACTACACCAACCGAGAATTTGATTATTACGTTCTTCTGACCGGTTTTTGAATGTATTCAACTGAGAGGATTGCAAATCAGCTTGACCTTTTAACACACTGACAAAAGCGAAACATACGAAATTTCAGCCACTGAATTTCTATTGTCGTGATGTCGCTCATTATATGCGCCACTAGTCGAGCTAATACAACCCTTTGGACTTGACTCATCCATCCAAACAAAATTTTTCAAACTGTATTTTTTCCTGAAAGAAAATTCCTCTCAATTCTGTCACTGAAATTCTTTTGCAATTGTGCAGTTTTAACTAGACTAGTAATGTTTCAACACATTTACGACGATGCTGTTTGGTTTCGGGATTTTGCCAAACTAACATATATTTTTACACTACATCTAGGTCTACATGGCGATTAGTATGTTCACCGATATGACGCAGAGCCGTTGCTACACAGGTCACTCACAGCATGCCCCGGAAAGGCCAATTGAGCTACCCCTGGCTATATCCAGTTCCTCAGCTGAAGCTACATTGACTTGCGTTGATTTAAATCGTATTCAAAAGTAGTTCAGTGGCTACATCTGATGAAAAACTAGGAAAATGCGACATCGAATTAAAATTCGGCCTTCAAAAAGTATCAGTCATTCATGTTCTTGAGCTTTTTGAATTAATAGGACAAGGCGCGCCTCTTTTATAAATTCTCACCATTTTTTCTCTGTAAGACGATATGATTATCATAGTTTACGATAGTTTGATGACTACCGATACAACCAGGTGATAGTGGAAACGACACCTTTGTTGAAAACTTTTTACATGAGATATTCACACCGTCATTGGTGCCCATATTTATTATAGAATCATGTCTTTATACAAAAAGCAATGACTTGAAAAGTGTCAACTGCATCACTGGTCAATCAGTCGACTGTCGAGTGACTAAAGCGGTAAGTCTTCAATTTTTCCTGCCGCGTGCAAAAGTATCTCATTGGGTTCTCTAGTTTGTTGAAATTTGCAAAGCACCATATTTTTCTGAATTTTGATTTGAATAAGTTGCAAAGGAGTAGAGACAAATCGTAATGTTAGCAATGCGCATTCCTCAGGACCTGCTAACGTGCAGTGTAGTTTGAGAGGTTTCGTAGAGTAGACGTATTTTGACATTGCATAATCAGCAAAGACTTTCTCACCAACCTCATCAGGGTCAAAAGAGAAGTAGTCCTCACACCCAATGTACTTAGGCTACACAAGATGCTGCAGAGGAACTTAACGTCTACGATTCTACCATTCTCGTTGTTTTGTAAGTATTACAAAAATGACCACAGTTTCAGCACAATTTGGAACTGCAATTACTTTCGCCACCTAGAGCGTGGAGCATTATGAATAAGATGTTCAATAAGATGGCAGCCATGTCATGCGGTACAGCGCTTTTTCACGCAGCAAGACAATGCCAGGCCGCACCTTGCCTAAAGACCAAAGACAAGTTTGATGATTTGGACGGAATGGAGGCTCTGCTGCATCCCGTTTGTACTCCAGATTGTGCCCCATCCGACTTTGGCCTTTTCCTCCGCACGAATGCAACATTTTTCAAGGAGCTGCCGATTTAAAGTGTTCGATGAAGTTGAAGAAGCATGTCAAGAATTCTTTGATTCGATGTCAAAGGAATGGTACTTCGACCGTATTCGAAACTTGAGAAACCGATGTTCGTAGAAAACGATCGCTTTTTTCAAAAGAATAGTTGTCATTGTTTTTGTCTGGAATTCATGCACAAATTTTCAGTTTTTTATAAGCACTTTAGAACTTTCTTCCTAACCTAATAGAAAGAGGAGTTTGACAAGGCGACACCATTTCGCCAAAAATATGCACTCTTATTTTCCACAAGGTTATGCAGATATTGAAATGGGACATCATGGAAGTGAAAATCGACGGTAGGCAATGCAATGCTTTTCGCTTTTTTGAGGACATTGTTGTCATAATTTCAATCATATTTGAGCATGATGAATGTTGGACGACTTCAACAGCGCTTTTGTAAGGATTGTTCTTGGCTAAATTTTGTAAGAACGATGTTCAAGAAGAATTTGGGTTCGTGTATTTCAATCACGAGCAACGAAATGGTATTTTCTGATTGTTCCAGTTACGTCTGTCCGAGTCTTGAAATCAGTACGTTGAATACTTGGGTGCAGAGTTGATCAAGAGAACCTGAGGAGAACAGAAAGACCACAAGCGTGAGGAGTCCTGAAGAGTATCGAACATGTAGAAAAGATGATAAAAACACCCAGTCTTGAGCCAACGTTACGGCTCAGCGATTATGCTTGTTTTGATAAAATCAGAGACAAGTCTCTGTGTATTAGACAAGCATGATTAAAGATTCTCTGATCTTCATCAAACGTTCAGTCAAAATGTCAGAGCCTGACAACAAGAAAAAGAAATCTTTTAATGTTCCTACCTATACCATCAATCTAAATTGTAGAGATCGTTTCATAATTCAAGCTATAGAAAATCACTTGACTCGGACACATAATGAGTATCAACGGTAAATGAGTTACAAGAGCGTTACAGAATGAATTCCGTAAGGTGTCAACGTAAAGGAGGAAAACCATCGACCATGTAGTACAAATTCTGTACCAACAAGCTAATAGAAAAATATGGTGCTTAGCAAATTTCAGCAAACTAGAGAACCAAATGAGATACTTTTGCACGAGGCAGGAAAAATTGAAGACTTACCGCTTTAGTCACTCGACAGTCAACTGATTGACTAGTGATACAGTTGACAGTTTTTAAGTCATTGCTTTTTGTATAAAGACATGATTCTATAATAAATTTGAGCACCAATGACGGTGTGAATATCTCATGAAAAAGTTTCCAACAAAGGTGTCGTTTCCACTATGACCTGGTTGTATCGGTAGTTATCAAACTATCGTAAACTATGTTAATCATATCGTCTTACAGAGAAAAAATCGTGAGAAATTATGAAAGAGGAGCTCTTTGTCTTATTAATTCGAAAAGCTCAAGAACATGAATAACTGATACTTTTTGAAGGCCGAATTTTCAATTCGATGTCGCATTTTCCTAGTTTTTCATCACATGTAGCCACTGAACTACTTTTGAATAAACGACCTTTATGTCGAAAACAAGTATAATTTTATTCGTTGACAGACGCATTCGAACACGATTTAGTTGTAATCTTTTTTGATAACTAGTCCCCAGCCACATTTTTTCCTTTTTTCCCTTTTCTATTTGCTCCCAGCGATCAAGTTGGCAGAAATTACATCCGCATGCCTGCTTATCAAAAGCTGCTGCATACCAATTCAGCAATGCTATCAGTGTTTTGTTACCACTTCTTTTCGCCGTTCAATTTGACATCTGATTCCGACACTTAGTGCAATGCTACTGATAGGCGAGTTAACAAAGTCTGAAATACTTAGGATCTTTAAGCAGTTGGCTACAGCTCTCAAGAATATTGTTTGTGTGGAAACAATATTCTTAGAATGGTGAACAGTTGGCTGCGGCTTCCAAAAAATCTTATTGTGTGGAATCCACTTTTGTCGCCTTAAACTCACAGTCAGGACTATAAGAAATTCTACGTAGAGTATAGACTCGTATATTAATACAACAATGATAATGAGGCATGCAGTAGTTGTTGGACTTTTGGTTGTAAAAGTAGAGCGTTGTTGTAATGAATAAATATCAAAACGAGTAAAAAATGCAAAGCGAAACAGTGCCAAGAGATGTACGTGATATCCGTTAGCCAACCTGTGCTCTATTTTCTATCCATACTGTTGTGAGAAACACTAAAAGGTCTGCCGAAAAACCGACATGTCGTCGTTTTTCCGAAAAATTACAGCCTTACCTTTCGCGTCCTTATATTGAACGAGTGGAAGGTGTCTGCATAAGTTTAGAACAATGTATGAAGGTTTTATGGATAATTTTTGAATGCCTGCTTCCTACAAACATTTTTCAATTCAATATCAAATGCAGAAGACTATTTTCGAGCTAGCTATTCATTGAGGACTTCTAACACAAAATACTTGTCAACCTTGAACTTTAAAATGAAGACTAAGACGACTGAATACCACTGCGCATTCTTGTTTCATAACTGCCGTTTTCAAGCTTCACGTAAGTGTACTTCCTCATGTTTTTGAATTTATGTAGATGACAAATAAAGATTCGTCATTTCAAGTATTACACAGACAATACGATTTTGATCTAATCTTCTAGAATTTGATTACTCAGATATAGAAGCTGCTTCATCTTGAGCCACCAGGTAGTGGGTTTAGTTTCACATTTCCAACTGTTCGTTTGTTTTCCAAAATTTTCGATTCATCCATTAGTCATTCAACGCGGTTGAATCGTCCGTAATAAATGAAGTTCCTCTAGATGAGCAGGTCTTCTCTTGCGCTGTGTGTCTTCACATTCATCGTTGTAATCACTGACAAATGATCGTTGTTATTCTCAACCTTCATAACTTGAGTCATGCTGCGATTATTCTTTTTCCAAAAGATACCACTGCCAAAGAAAAGAATTTAGCAACATGATTCTCTCACGCAGGGAGCGAAGCTTCAAGAATAGAGCCACAAAGCCAACCAATAACCAAGAATGATAAATTTCAAAGGAGCAGTTTCGATTTCCAGTAGAGGCTAAACCGCGACCACTACTAAAGCAGCTTTTCAATATAGCTTTTTTTAATGAGTGTTACTGCACTTATAGTGCTTTGACTTGACTGTGGAAGAGCAGTATATTTTTACAATTTGATGATTTTGTTCCTTGTCAACGATAAAATGGATGTTGATTAGTTGTCTTTCATCCTCCTAGCATTTATAGCTTCCACAAATCGGATTGTTTTTTTTTTTGAGGACAAACATGACCATTAATTTTTTTCCCAAAAAAAAAAAGCTTTCCTTTACATATTCTCATATGCTAGATTCAAAAAGTGTCTTGGAAAGTGTTGCGGAAAGCTTTAGTGATGATATGATCCTATAGCGAACCGTGTAAAAATTTGTACAGTGTGCTTATACATACATATATATTTACACTTATATATATATACATATATATACATATATATATATATATATATATATATATACTGTATACTAGATATTCTACAAATTTGTGTCGGAAAATTACGGCAGTAGAACTTTTATGACATTAAGAAGAACGTGAAGCTTCTGTAGAAGCTTCAATTTTTGGTGTTTTATTCTTGTGTGCAAAACTTTTTCCAAACACTTTGATCAATAACCTATGAAATTGTGGATGTAAAATCCTAAGTGGCTTCAATTACTGCCCCTATTCAAGCTTTGTCACATCTGGTAAAAGTTTGTTTTTGAAAAAGCAAAACTAACCAAATCAACAAGATGTACAAATAATCAGGTAGGAAAGACTGTGTAGATATCATTCTCTCTATATTTCCTTTCCGTTGTTTTTTATCCTATTCAGTCTGTGAAAAAGCACGTTGAAATTCACAGTGTTACTTATTTCTGACTCCTACGCAAATTGACAGTATTACCACTGGAGCAAGGCATTTCAGAAATTGTTGTCTTGTTAACGAATAGCACTACTGAATCAAATTTATTCTTAGAAAACAATGGGTCCTCATCAGAACACAAAACATGGCAATGCAAGGAATATGATCTCATTTTGGTAAGCTCATATGTTCCTGACTTCTTTATGATCAATTGTCATAAGGTAAGTCTTTAAATACAGACTCGCTCATAACAAAATATTCAGTGCAGAATCGGATGACGAAATTTTCTGTCCATGTGATTTCAATGCGCTGTCAAGTCACTCTCTTGTTTAGGTGTGGCGTTTTCAGGGAATACTGAGTATCAGTTTCGCAAAGGAGCGCACGTGCCTTTCCATATTGTTTTCTATATAGCTATCCGCATTGAATTGACGTTATTGCGCATAATATGCTTTATTTTTCATTAACAAAGCTCTCCATTTCCATTGCATCAATTTCTCCAAATTGCGGTTCAGATTCGGTCATATTTTGTTCTTCTTTTCTATAGATTTTTATTGGTGAACATTACAGAAAAGTTTGACAATGTGTAAGATAGCACAGCTTTTCTAGTGGTAATGAAGAAGAATTATCAAAAAATGTTTATTGTTGACTTCAAATAATGCAACTAGTTACTGTGGTGATTATTTCCCAAAATCTGATGCAAAATGTTTCAGGATATTTGGCTTGTGCAACAATTTTTTGTTCAGCTTGATGTTAGGGGCTGCTCAGGACATTCTGAGCAACGAACACCATATAGCAGGTTCACTTGGAAATGTCACCGACACCTGTGCGGTAGGTTTTCGTCGATTAGAAATTTTTGCTATGTTCCATACATGTAGGTTGAGCCGCGTTGTTTTTGTAGCTACTTTCTAAGACTAACGGCACCTTATACCTACGCTATCACTGTAAGTAAATCAGTAATCAGTCATATGGTTTCTTTCAAGCAAGTCCTCTCGAGCCTTAGGAGAAAATTTATTTTCTCGATAATGAAACGATTGGCTTGTACCTTGATATACTCCTTGTGAACAAGTCATTTAATCTCATATATCGTATCACCAGTGTGTACATGGATCATAAGATTTCAGTCAAAAAAGGGGGCTTTATCAGTCGGTATACTTTCATAAGACAGAACGGCGACAACGGAGTGATTGGTGGGTGCAGTTTTCCAATCGAGAAGCCTTAGTTCGAACTGATCACCAAACACTCTCATGTAACTCATGTGGGAGCGCCTTACTAGTGTAGCTCCAACTTTGTGGAGAGATTCGTACTGAACGGGTTTCTAGACATGATGAAGTAGACGAACTTTTTGGACAACAGTCGTAAATTGTTCAGAGACCTTTGCGATAATGATTGCAAGAAGAGCTATGATCAAATAATTTGTGGTAACAAGACATGTAAAATAGAGAGCATCCATAGGCGACAATAGGAAGTAGAACTAAGCGTCCAGTATCCTAGCAAAAATAGCGCTGAAGTGAATACACAACGGGATCGGAACGAAAAATTGTTGCGCCCTAGAAAGACCATGAAGCGAATTTCACGGCGGCTACTCTAAACTTCCCAGTCACTGCCATATCCTTCTAAATCCATGAAAATCATCACCGAGAGGGCTTCTATTCTCCCCTTCAAATCATGCATCTACCCTCGTTTTCAAGGAATTGCACAACATTTTTGCTTCGATACTAGACTTCAACAACCGAATGGCTTTTCAGTAGTCCCCATCATTACATTAGTTCACCTTTTCACCCCTTATTTATCAAATCAAAAATTTCTCGCAAATAGAGGATCTGACAACCACTTTTTTACCCAAGAAAGGAGAACTATACGTCATCATCAAGGATCTACAAAAGGACAGTACTATAGATCACGTAGATATGACTTCGGAAATTGCATAGAAGTCATGGGAGCCTAAAAGACCACTTTTCCCATCGTGTATTGAGTTACAAAAAAGGTTCTGAACAAGTAAAACAGTCACTAAATTAGGGTGTCTCTTTTCAATACATATAGATCTTTCATTATATAGAATAAGAACTTCGTAGCCAAATTTCTAGCATTTTACAGTGATCTGATATTGATTTAGAAGGGTTTCAGAAAACTAGATCTCTTCAAAATCAAAGAGAAAATCATGCGAGACCTGAAATAGGGTAACGAGGAGTGGAGTTCTATAATTGATAATCAGAACAGTGATGACAAGTTCATACAGCATCGTGCAATACCTATGCTAAATGATTACTGGTCAGTTTCGTACACAACTTTGGGATCATTTGTCTTCGATCAAATGAAGATAATTGGATCTTTCCGATATTCCATACACACTCCAACGAAAAGCTGTCTCGAAATGCCTGCGGTTCTGTGGGTCAAAGTCAAAAACTAAGATGACATTTGGCCTAGCTCCGAACTAGGTAGCCGGATTAAAAATCTTTCAAGTTATGAAGATGGTTAAGTATGGAGAAGACTCTTCGCTCCCAAAGCTAACTTTCAAACTCTCTGTGGTTGTATACCTGGAAAGTGTGAACTTCAGTTGAGCAGTTGAGCGCAAAGACGATCAGAAGCGCAATGACGATCAATGAGAAATCCTTATCAAGCTAGATAAGAAAATATAACTGTTGCACCTAGGTCAATTGATTAGAGGTTAGTGACTCCGCATGGACTCGAAAGAAAATTATTTGCGTCCAGCACGTGATGGTTTCAACGATAAGAGGTGAAGAAGAAATATGAGTAAAACAACGACAGAATGCCATATGCACAACACTTAAGCCATCAGCATCGCTCTCAGACGATTGCAAAAAAATTATAATATTCACTGAAGCTCTATATTGACTACCTCATACAGTTACTTTGTCACGTGGCAGAGAAGTGAAGAAGTTGGCTGAACCGACTGAAGTCACTCTATCACAACTGGTGTGGTGGCCGATGCATGTCGTGCATCAAAGCCAAAGAGGTGTTGTGCACCACGTTTTCCGCTTCAGTTGGTTAGAAAACTAATGCTTAGGTAGAAATTATTGGCTGTACATCCATGCCAAAATTCCAATTTTTATGCAATACTACTGCAACTTAGATTTTGCGCCGTAATCGTGCTCCTATTCCCCCTTTAATCGATTCCGTACGTCCAATCACAGCATGGCCCTCCAATATTTGAACTGCGTTATACTGTTCTTTGAATGCGCACTGACATCAGACTCTATTCACTAATTATTAATCAGTAAGATAAGACGAAGTGGTTCTGTGAGACCACTGCTCTGTTGTTCGGTTCGGTTAGGTTTTTCGTTTCGTTTCCGAGGAAGAAATTTGTAGCTAATTGGAAAATGTATCGTAATTTGTAGGCATGTTTGTGAAAGTTCACAGCTCTAAGGACACCTTAGCTTCATATGGTACGGGATGTGGTTATTGTTTTTGCATAGTGGCTTTGAGGCAGTGTTCAGCTTAGGAGCGTGAGGTATCTTTGATTTGCCGCTGGCTGGTTTCAAAAGTCAATTCATACTTTACTCCAACGTTTAAGTCAATTCACATGAGTAACATGAGAAGCAGCATTCCCGCGCAGCACATCTGCATGAGAACCTATGTCTAACCTTTTCCTTCTACTTTACTCGTTTCAATTGCTCTCATAACACTTAGCAAAATTTGAATAATTCCAATATGCAAAAAGGAAAGCTTATTTCAGGAGCAAATCACCACTCGAATCTGTTCAACAACTTCGGTTGGTGTTGTGCTCATATGCAATACCCTCCCTGGGCTCGTTGTAAAATTAATGGCCCCGTTTTTCATTCATCCAGTTCCTTATGGGTATGTTTAAGTCATTAATCAAGTCCACATATGCATCATTCTGAATTTTGAATTACAATTTTTAGGGTTCGTCACTTCATGGTTTGTACTTTGCAAGTGATTTCGTTACTTGTAACTGCATTCTCAAAATCCGTTCCCATTGCGTTGGTCGGTGTAAGCATTTCGGCCATTGCGGTTGACTTAGGTGAAGTCACCTATCTAGGCTTAGCCGGACACTATTCAAAGTGGGTTCCTTGATATTTTGACGATGTATTTGAATAAAGGAATGATTGTGGCCAACGTGAGCCAATCAGAAGAAGGCAGCGTTGTGATCCAATTTGTTTTATTGTGGAATTTGAAAGGTACTGATTGGAATCCGTCATTTCCTATTACTCGCTGTCAAGAGATTTGTGTATGATGGTTACGTGTTACGTAGTAACAAGAAGACCTTGGATATTTGGACTGATTTTCTTTCGCTTTTCGAGAAGGCATTTGTTTCACTGAAATCTAGTTGAGGAAAATATTTTTATACATATCTGCCCAACCAGTTCACGACCATGAGCTTCGTTTTAGGTACGCACGAGTACGCGCGTTGCGGTCCGTGCGTACGGGTTTTGGTAAGCACGCTAATTGGGGACCTCTTGTCCACAGAGAAATTTTGTAGCAAAATGATATGGTCTGTGAGAATGTTTAGAGCCTCTTCAAGGTTGGTACATCAAAACCATACGTATGTTCCGGCGGTGTTGCCCTCTTCATCGCTGGCCCACGTCCTACACTTGACCTCACTTTAAGCAGGGATGGGGAGACGTTATTTGTGGTGATAGCATGTGATACTTGTTAGCACCATTTTTTGATCGATAGATACGGCTGGTAGGGACACAGACCTTATACCTTGGATAGTGTATAAAAATACCATCTTCCTTGCGCTGTATCAGCGAAAGTTATTTTACGCGGAGGGAACATTGTTTCTGGAGAGACCACTGGGCCTAGAGATTATAAACATTGAAGAGGAGTGAGCATGCTGTTCCGACCACGACCTGGTTTCGCTACCAAAGTTTGACATTATTCATGGCAAGCAGTTTGTTGGGTTCTGAATTCCAATCGCACGATGACTTTTGGGCATGGCTTAGAATAAGAGTGTATCAAACAAAAGCGCCAGCACTGTGCATTCGCTCGGAGCATATTAAACGAAAGTTTCTCTTCCACACTTAAGAGGTTGATACGGCATGAGACTATAACATGAGCAGAAGACCATACTGAATCTGTAGAATGATTAAACGCTGCGCACCACTCCTTATTTGAGGTTTCCGGGATCCATTGCGCCTTTGGTACGCATAACAAATGTGCTTCAGTGACAGCGTTGAAAAAAAGCACGACAGTGTAAAATGTTCGAAGATATGTAGGGGGTAGTGCCATGAGTCGTGAAGTATTTGTTAATGATTGATTCATGGATCAGTCATAGTCTAATCACTCTTCCATTTGTATTGATGAATTGACGAAAAATCTTTCCAGCTGTTGGTACGAAGTGATATTTCATTTGATTATTACTGCGCAGCCGTGTGCATATTTTGCTGCGTATGCTTCTGAGAATGAAACCAATACGCAGTAATCCTTGAAAAGCATGCATCGTCGTTTTGTAACATTAAAGATGTTAGCTTATACTTCAGACATGCAATCTCTACTTGGGCGTCAGGAACTGGCATGGCTGGAATTACTGGTGCTTTCTCTTATGCTGGGATGACCGATCCTCGTTTACTCGCACTTACTTCCACTCAGGCGATGCTAGTCATGCTCATCATGCCTGCGATATTATACTTCACTTAAGTTTTGATGAGTCGCTTTTCTAAATATATTAAGTCCCTTATTCTTGATTATTGAATAATGTGAAGCTCTTCTGTGTGATTAGAATTTCTTTGGTCTCCTAAAAGATTCCTAATCCAAATTATAATGTTATACTAAGCAAGTCACAAAATTGGTGATTCATAAATTCTTGAAGCGATCATTTTCAGGTACTACTTCGTCCTTGTTCGCGCTCCCACTGTACGACAAGTCAGCCCACTTCGGCCAAGTGAATGGTTTTCCAACAGGTGTCGAAGCTAAAAGTTTCAAAACTTTAACTCTATAATTATGTAATATGATAAAGATATAACATGCTTTGAGCCGTTAGATCAAGTACTATACAGGCGTTTGTTTCTCTTATTGGGACTCATTAGTACCACCCTGCTTCGGTTCACCCGATCCCTGAGGCTAAGTGATCCTCTATGAAAAAATCGACGCCGAGTAGGTAGGGGTATGATTTGAAGTGGTCGATTGGAGAGATATGATTTATTGTAGGAGCCACAGCATCGACTGCCGGTCACCACAATGTCAGGTAGTTCCATCAACTGACTTGCGCTAATTTTTTTCGACTCGGCGTCAACTCTTTGTGAAAGATTATTCAGCCTCACGGGGAACAGTTGAACCGAGGGAGGATGCTACTGATGAGTCCCAATAGGACGAAACAGGCGCCTGTATAGCATTAGACCTAAAGGCTCAAAACATGTTATATCCTTGTCAAATTATATTATTTTGAGTGAGTCTATAAAAAGAGGTCGAAAAGGAAAGCTATAATTATGTTACAATACCTTTGAATCGACTTTCTTAGAACCTCAATCAAAAATTTAATGTAGTGTGGTAGAACGTTTTAAGATTTTCGAGGGTCTGGTATAGGATCTTAATGGTAGACGTACATTTCCGTTTTTTTTTGTAAGTCTCATTATCACCACATGTCATAAGGTTGATCGTTCCTACTCTTATTAGGATTCGTCACTGAAAACGTATTACTGTACGTCAAGTGAAAAGATCATTTGATATGTCACTTTTTTCAGTGATTGACTGTCGATTGCATTTACATTGTTCCATTGTTACGTTATTACATATGCTCCATAACAGCCGCAACCTATGCAGTCAATCATCAATCACAAAAAGAACGCCATATCAAGCGAGCTTTTCACTTGACGTACACTGATACATCTTCTGTAACCATTCCTAATAATATAAGGGACGATGATCCGAATGGCACGTGGTACTGACGAGGCTTGCGAGACGGCCGGAATGTACGTCTAGCATTAATGATGCCATGGCAGACCTTCGAGCGGTGTAAAACAGTCTATCAGTCTATAATTATGATTTCATCACTGCCGAATTTCGCCTCTAGATCGAAGTTCTCTTACATATCACAGGTCGCAGGTCTTCTACCATTTTCGCAATAACACAGTGAAATGTCAAAGCGTTAACGGTTATGTTTATTTGCAAGACAATGAAGAATGAACACCTTACTTGCAGTCGATTAGAGATGAAAAAATTATCATCGGTATCCATTAACTCTAATATGAAAGCGCCTACTCTAAATGGATTTCGACAGAGGCTAAAGGTTATTCAGGTGCGTTATATTTACTGATGCAAACGCTAGTAAACTGTGTAGTAGCTTGAAACATAGAAATAGACATAAGTGAATTTTCACCCGTAGGTGATACAGGAGACGTTAGGTCGCGGTGAGTTGATATCAGTTCGCAGCAAGGGCAGGCAAAACTAGAATTTGATGAGGAAGCCACGTGAATCTAAGGTTGAATCATAGCACTTGAAAATGTGCCAATATCTTCAAAGATCCAACTCCGATCTCTGCAAACACGGAATGAGATTTGCCTGAATTTTTATAACATCTCTTGAACATATCTTGTAATTGTATGCTTTCAAAGTATGTATTGACATAAATTTTGCACTTGGAGAGCTTACTTCGATACATGCTGCCTTTGGCTTTGGTAGAGGTGGCCGATTTTGTGATCAATCAAGGACTGGTGAGTTTCATTCAAATCCCTATTGATAGAATTACGCAGATTAAAAGTTGGAACGAGGTGCTCTCAAAGTGCCTCAATGAAATGATTAACTAGAAGCTGAAACTTGATTATCAAAGTTTATTATAGTATGAGCTCATCACATTTGACTGCGAACACGGCTTTGGTGCAAGCCCTGGAAGTCAGTACAAATGGTTTCAGGTACATTTGCACATCAGCTTTGTCTATGACTGAACGCTGGTCTGTTCTCTTATCTACTGCAAATGTTTTTGTAGGTGTTGTACCAGGTTGGATCGTTTGTCGCAAAATCGTCGATCAAACTCATTCAATTCAACATGACCGCCCTTATATTTTTACTACCTCTGCTGCAAGTAAGTGTTTTTTTTTCTTCGTTACTCTAAGAAATTCGTTCTACAATGCAACAAAGAGTCAATATAGCGCTGCACAATGGAGACAGTCATTGTTCTCACCATGCTTTTTTCATTATAGATGTAGAGCGAATTCCAAAATAATAAAAATAATAAATAAGTATGTATGAGAAAATCATCATCTCTAATTATTAAACTAACTTTTTGATTATTGTTGAAAATCCATCAGAACAGTTGTTCCTTCTGTTAAACTCATGCATTCCTTGTGAGCGCAAAGCGGTTCTGACCAAAATCATTAACCATTGAATTGAATAATCTTGTAGAAACGAAGAAGTATACAGTATTCTACTTGTGCAACAAATATGGTTTTGGAAAACTTTTAGAGATAAAGGGCCTGATGACGACATAACATGTTTTGAGCTGTTGTAAGGTCCAAGTGCTAGACATGCGCCTGTTTCGTCCTCCAAGACTCTTCAGTAGCACTGCCACTCAGTTTAGCCAATCCTTTGAAGCTATACTCCTCTATAAGGAATCGACGGTCTTTTCAGTATATAAGAACAGCGATGAAATCAGAAACGATTACGCTATCGAATAAATTGAATAATTACTAATGGTCCAATGAAAGAGCTCTGTACGGAACGAAATATGAGTGTCCAAAGCCAAGAAATCTTCTTCTGTGGTAAGGTAAAAAAAAAAGCTTTTCGAAAAATGGAGACGTGAGGGTGTAGCCTAAAGTCTCAGCTTTCGAACGATCACTAACACATCTATCAAAAGATTCTGTCTAGCAAATGCGATCGGTTTTATATTTGTTCCTTAATAATTTGAAAGTACCCAAATTTTTAACTTGTTTCCTTCTTCATGTCGCGACAAAATGAATCCTGTAGAAAGGAGTCGATAATTTGACAGTGTGAAGTAGTGTGCGTGATCGACGTATGTTGTGAAATCATTAAGAATTGTATTTTTATTGTTCTTTCAATGGTGGGCTGATATGATAATCATATGTCCAAGAATATTAAGTGATAAGCAAAATTTTAGACCTCAGACGGGAATCGAAGCCGCATTCACCCTTTCCGGGGCATGTGCTAGCCGCCCAATTTGACAGATATATTACATATATATATATATATATATATGCATATATACATATATACATATATACATATATATACATAATATATGCAATACTTATACATATATATATATAATATATATATATATAATGTGGTGCAACCTCCCGTCTTAGCCAGTCAATTACAGAGGCCTTTGTTCCGCTATCACTCTTCCTATGATACAAAATATCGATCTTTCAGCAGACAACCGTTAACGGTTTAGGCTTGGTAGAAACTAAATATCACGCTGGCATATATATATATATATATATATTATATATATAAAGAGAGAGAGAGAGGGTAAGAACTCTTTATTTAATAGCTCTTTTGGCGGTGGTATGATGTATAATTATGTTAAATGATACATCTCTTCGGCCTCTGATTCGGGAACATAGTTGTTCAGAGAAAGTGGTGTGTATAGAAAGCAAACTGGTGCTGAAGCAGAGGAGCACCGTTAATCCTTTTTTCGTGATATGAATCGATTAGCAAATTTTCCTCTATGTTAAAGAAGGCGTTGAATGAACGAACCTAGTCATTTCAGTCAGTACAACAACGGCGCACCATCCTTCTTCCCTTCATGAGCAAATTTTTCGATTGTAAACATGGGCAATAGATGGTTGTTTCAAGGAACCGTTGCCTCAGCCCTTGTTGGTTTTGGCAACCTCGACGTTTTAGCGACCTATTAGTAGTTGTCCTACTCACTATAAAATGCATCAAGGATGTCCTGGGCGTCAAATTACGGAGTTTCACGCATACTTCTTTGTAGGCTATTTACAACCACGCGTTGCTTGTTGGGTTATGAGCATGGAAATTGCTTGTTGTTGCATGTAACTAAAGAGAAGAATTGAAGCTCATTCGTTAGAGGCAACTCCTAGCCAATGTTCAGGTACCACTTCACCATATGAATGCGAAGTTCAGCAGTTCGGCCCTTGAAATGCAGCTTGCGTAATCGTAACTACACCAAAACATCCATGGAATGAACATGTTGACCAAGCACAAAATATATGCATCCAAAACCGGCATATTATATTAGTGGAATTCATCCCCCACTTAAGGCGTTTCTGGGGTAGTGGTCAATGGTAATTAGCTGGGCACACATATGGTCATTGGTCGATTCCCCGCACAGAGTTTATCAAGTCTTCCACCATTCCGGAGTCGGCAAGTCAGTACAGACTTGTCTGAGAGGTTAGCAGCACTGATATGATACTTCTGTAGTCACTACGAGTCGTTTGTGATGGCCAACACTTTTTAATCACCTCTAACGATGTTTGATGAAGTTGAATGCATGGCGCATCCTCAGGATCGATCAACTCCGAGAGCTACATCCTATATTTCAGCAACCATAAGGGAGGTATCCACCGCATCCTCGCATCGAATTGCCTAGTTGCTGTAAAATATTAATACTGCAATATTTACTTACTCACTTTGCCAAATATTATATCGTATTATAATTCATTAATAATCACGATGGGTCAAGTACAGACAGGAAACATAGCGGTTTATCACATACCAAATCAAATCTCTTATTTCAGTTTCTCAATATGGTCACCTTTATATTCAATGCGATTTACGCTTTCGTACCTCACTTCGGTGTAGTCTGCGCTCTTGTTCTATATACGAAGGTCTCATCAGTGGCGCAACATATGTGAATACTTTCTATCATATCACACATGGAGGTACTTTTGATTAACGTAACTATGTTATTTTTCAAGCGATTCACCATTCTCTAAATGGCTAACATCATTGCTGCGTGTATGGGACATAGATCGGTGAGATGCTACATGTGTCTACCCACGCGGCGGTTGCACTTTAATTTTGAGAGCTCTCTTCATTTACACCTGGTAGCTTAGCGAAAGACAAGGAGGGAGCCTGAAACTGTTGCCGTCCACTCTGGAAGGACCTCAACAACTGTTGACTACTCTAAAAGGGCCACCGCTGAAAGGTGAGAACTCTACGAAAACGATGGTTCGAGATTAGAAGGGTATATAGATCGGCCGTCAAGTATTTGAAAACTTTACAGATCAAAATGTTTTGAGGCCATAACGAGAACCATGTAAGATAGCCTAAATGGAAGCACTATCGGTACCAGTAAATCGAGCACAGCTGCCATCTTTGATTGCGTCAAAATGGCATGGAAAAAACTGTATCTACTTGCCATCCTCCTCCTGGAAATCTTTGATCACACTCAAACGGCGATTAAACCTTAGAAACCGAAGATTGTTGACCAGAGTTTCAATGAGGTCAAAAAGACACCAGCTCGAATATTGAGTTAAGAGGAGCTAGCTTCATTCAAGAAAAAAATTGATCTCTAGCGTCCGTCCACTATAACACTGTAAATAACTTCGAAAAGTCTCCTCTCAAGGAAATTTTCCTTCTTTCAGGTAGAGGCTTCCATTTCGTGATTTCGCTTTTGTCCGACCGTCATAATCGGCGATACGATCGGTCTTGTTGTGGCCGGTATTTTGGCTATTCCTATACATAATAAGATTTGCGAAATGCCATGGTATTCTTGAATATATCGATGTCATTACTCCATATTCACAGCCATTTTTGACACTAACAAACTGATTTTTTACAACTTGACATGCCTTTTCACTATAACGAGCCTTTCTCGTGATCAGACTAGCGTTGTTTTCGCATGTAATAACACCACACATGTTTCACAATTGTCATGTAGATCGCGAGTATAAATGTAGTACCTCTAGTAAAATGTAATATTCTGTAATTTTTAACTGTTTAGAAAGATTACAACAAGAACACCTGCTCATTAACAATTAAGTTTACATTGTTTTGAGTTTCTGCTCTGCTCAATATGTGCCCCAAGCAATGCGATGCCTTTAAATTCTGTAGTCAGGCTCACCGAACGGGAACCGATATGAATAAGACTTATTGTTTTTCTTTATAGGAAGCTTATCGCATGGAACCTACTTCATGCCTGGCTTGTCCAGTACTACGAGCACTGCACAAGTAATTCATTCAAGACGCTACTCTACAGCTTATTCAACAGTATTTAATAGGGAGTTGCAACTTCCTCAGAGCTTCGAAAGACTATCAAACATTTTTGTAGCCTCAGCTTAAAAGTTCTTCAGCACGTAAACTCCCTGAGCATTTTGCACAAATTTCACGAAGCATTGTGATAACGTGTGACGCCTTTCATCATATAACTCAGACTGATTGACCTGAGCCAAACACGTTTTCTACTAATTGTGAGACTTTAGACAGTTGATGCCCATCAATATTTGAAGAAAGGGTCAGAAGCGCAAAGCCTTCAATATTTGAGAGAGCCTGCCTATAAAGGATAATGTTTGGTGCTCAGATTTTCAGGTTATGAAGATGTTTAGCACAGTTTTGCGTGTCAGTTTAATCGATCCGTGCTCTGAAAAAAGACGAAATTGCCAGATGGTAATCTGTATCGAATGAGCCCCACTGTTTATGTGAATAACAACCTCATGACTGCTCAAGATGGCCGGTTGAACAGTCGAACGCTGTTACTCATCACACGTGTATCTTTCGTAGCCAAATGGAAATTCCGCAATCAGATCATCATTATTCTAAAATTTTATCCGTGTGGATGAGAAGAAAAACGTCCAAGTAACATTTACCATGAATTCATCTCCGTCATGTTTAAGAGCGTTATGTTGGAATAATTATCAAATATACTACTTCTGTCATTGTTAACATTCGTTCCTAATGTATGGAACATCAACGAGAACAGAAATAGTGCTAACCGATTTCTATAGTGATTTTGCCAATTATTAGTACTAAAATAATTCCAGAAAAGAAAGAATGCTTAAAGCCTAAGTGAGGTTGGTACGCCAGGGCCATACACCGATGTTTCGTAGGTTTCGTTTTCGGAATTATTTGTATGTTTATTGCGAGGTTTCAAAAACAGTCGGTGTTATGGATCAGTTTTATTCTACCAGCCGAGATCCATCGACTGAGAAGTAGTAATGGGCCAGTGTCATTGTACATTGTGCCATCACCACATACGCCTCATTCCTTGCTACAATGCAGGGCTTATTATGAGGCGGGGGTCACTGACTAGGGGGGCGATACCTCCGAAACACCGGTGTATGATCCTCGCGCACCAACCTCGCTTAGGCTTCAAGCATTCTTTCTTCTTTGGAATTATTTTGAATGTTTATTGCGAGTTTTTAAAAACAGTTGATGTTACGGATCAATTATTAATTCTGTTGAATCTCAAAAATCAATATCAATAAGTAGCAGGACGAGTGTCTCCAAAACTAACACCTACGTGTGTCATTGTCGAGAAGTCACCATATAGGGTGAAATAGTTTTGGAGGTAAGCAACTGGAAATGAGTAGCTTAGACAGCGTAAAAGTGATGAAAACAATAAACACCCGACTGAGTGCCCTACTTTCTCCTTTATATTATTTCTTGAGCTTCAAAACACAGATTATTGTCGCTAGTTTCTTGAGAACCTATGAATGACACAAATTCGTCCGATGCTTCAGCACCAAAAATAGTGAGCTTTTCACTGAACGATAAGTTTTTGACAACTACAGAACTTTCAAGGTTGGAAATATTGCTCTTATAGAAGAGGCCTAGCTTGTCCATAGGCAAGGAGCCAATCTATTTTACATTTTCCCACATTTCACCTACGAAACGCAGTGTTCTCGTAGATTCCAAAGACTTCGCAGCTAATTTTGTGCGAAATTCAGTGCTTCCTGTAAAGGGCAATTTTTCATAATATATACGAGCTCTTATATTAGGTGTAAGTTAAGTGAAGTAATGGACTTGTGACCTATTTGTATGTTTGGATGGGTCAGAAAATAGTAGTAGCAAACGCCGCAGAACAAATTTCATTCGTTTCGTTCCTAGCGCAGTAGATCAAAGACGTCTAATCTTTGATAATAATTGAGGAGCGAACTTTGTTCTCAACCTCTAAATTATCAATTAATAAGCTCTTCGTTGATAAATGGACTGATAATACGAGGTTTGTACCTACGTGAATGATCAACGTTCATGATTACCTTCGTGTTAAAAGCTCAATTAATGAAACAAATAAGATTGATATTCCAGTTTGACTTTCACCGGATAAGATGTAAAATCGCCACGGAGACTGAAAACCAGAAAAAATTGGTGCAGAATTCTCTGGCTGTTATTTCCATAACATTAGTCTTCTAAGTTGTGATTTGTGGCCTGCAATTTTTACATGGAAGACTGAGGACAATCCGCACTAATTTGTAGTCTTTCGGCTTGAACCTTCGTCCACATCCACTTCTGTTATATTTGAAGAGAGTTTCACTAGGATATTTTTCGATCATATACGACTTGTCTTTATTGTATGAGGTGATATAAGTTTCCTTTGATGTAAGCCTGAATCAAAGCTTCGTTTATAGAAGCGGTGACCAACCTTAGTTCAACGTGACGAAAGTGTCAATAAGGCATCGTCTTTTCATAATAGGGGATGTTGTCGATCTCCGCAAATGTTGGGACGATAAAAAGACTTACACATCCAACTCCAATATTTTTTTTGTTTCACAAAAGCGAATTAGATTATAGATTAACTTTTCTTCGTGATCATAAATTGTATCTTGTACACTTTTCATCGACTAGACAGGTTGCTGACTAACAATGGTAATAATGGTCTTCTTTGGCATAGATAATGGGAAGAAAGAATGATCAAATAAGGTGATAAGACCGCGTATGAGGAAAATGTCGAATGAATGAAAACCTCGTCACTATGCAGCATAGAAAGCAGCTTTCCGCGTGTAGTAGGCGCTATTAGTATTGTTTCAATGGCGTCCTGTGTAACTCGAGATTTGATCCAACCTGACCTATTGTTCGACATCACTGTATCGCAGTCTAGAGTCCAATTGAGACTGGAATTGTTAAATGAACGATCGAAGCTAGGTTGTCTAGCTGCAACTACGTTCACTTTGTCACCATAGACGGTCTTTGAAATCTTTGTGGAAGGTTAGATTTGTCACATCGTGACTGACTTGACTTAATGTGGCAATAATTCCCGTGATTGATTTTATCCTGGATGCTTTCGACTTGGAATATCGGAACTCCTCAGTGGGAGGCAAATAGAATAGTATTCATTAAAGTTACACAAGGTATCAGTTTCCTGTATTTTTTGGTGCTTATAAAAATATGAGAAAAAATTTTCCTTTGGATTAACACGGGTGGCTTGATAATGACCTTCCAGCTAGTACAATACAGAAACTTAGTTGCAATGTGTAATAAGCACTTGGAAAGAAATCATTGGAAGTCATTTTCAATGACACTGAAAAACGTTTCTCTGGAAAAATATGATAAATGGCAAGGTCCATAACGTAGGTGTCTTTATGCATCATAACAGTTCTTCATTTTGCCTTAGAATTGGTGTTTTTCCATATTATGATAATAGTACATCTTAATGCACATATCTTCTACGGAAACTTATCGTGCTATGAGAAACCATTGAATCAAATATTGTGGAGAGTAATTTAATTCTAAAAATGCAGTTTGCATACAAATCATATTCCGCCATTATGTTTGCACTAATTTGTTTAACTGAGACCCATTATTCAACCAAAGATCGACGGTGCCTCACTTTACTTTTAACAGTTGCTCTGCGCACGCTCTATTCGTCTTGCTTTACAATGATAATTCGAAAATCGGACGTCGGAACGTTTTTTTTTTTGAGATGTTGCTAGAATACTAATGTGGGCGGAATGATTATATTTCCTTAACGAGTAGACATGGTTGCTTTCCAGATTATTTGCTTATCAGTACTACCCACATCTTCGGCTAATTCCGCCTTTGAAAAGCCTAAAGAATCAGTTAATTACAATCCAGTCAACCAGATACCCCCATAAACCCTGAGAAACGGATTCAGAGCCTAAATTCCACTCATAATGAAAAACACTCACCGTTACATAAATACTTTGCTGAAAGTTTCCAAGTGGCGACAACGGTACTCAGCATTAACAGTTAATGTGCACCTCTCATTTTAATGCAGGGGGCGGAAGAGTTCTGATAATTTTTTCAAATATCTCAACAGAAAAAAATTACTGCATAAATAAGTAAATTCTTTCAGTTTAACGAGTAAATAGGTTTATCAGACCAACATTTATAACAATAGCAGAAAAATTTATAAAAACTTTTCAAAATTGCCTCCTTTGGCCTCTGTACCTTACGAAGTCGCTTGTAAAAATTTTCAACAAGGCTCGCATACGTTTCCACCGTATTTTTTTCCAAACGTGTGTCAAAGCCATTTCAAGTGCATCTGCATTAGTGTATCGAGTAGCCGAACCTTGTTCCCCTGGCATAAACCACACTGCGTAATCCACTGGGTTGAGGTCCGACGGACTTGACAGCCAAATGCCTTGAGCTAAAAGTCTGGAATAACCTCTTGACAGATGGCAATCGTTGAGAGGGTCAAAGCACAGGCGAGGCGAATCAATCCTATTGAGGCGGTGAACCGTCGGCGCCAAAGTGTTGAGTACTCCAGGGCTCCAGTATGCCCTATAAAAGACCAGCGGCGTCTCTCCTGTGGCGCAAGTGCCGACCCAGATCACAGAAGGCGGATAATTACCTCGGATAATGCTTTTGCTATTGCGGACTTTTGACTTTTGCTAACCTTTCTTAGAAGAACTTTCTTTCTTTTTTTTTCTTAAAAAGTCGACATCGGTTCTGGCGGTTGTGGAATGATGCGATCGCAAATATCTTCTCATCCGTAAAAAGCACCTTCTACAAGCGAGTAACAATTGCCAAACAAACACTTCGACGAGCCTTCCAAAGCGGTTTTTGCTTTTTGTTCAAAAAATGAACACTGGCTCATGTGACTGCGCAGCTCGAGCTTATTTTTGACAATGTTTCGGACGCTCCATTCCCTGATCCCGAGCTTCCTGAGCCGTTTTGCACATCAAAATCTCCGCATTTCGTTCATTCTGGTAATGGCTCTTCTGAATGTTTACCGGATTAGACGAGCTGATTCGACAACCTTTTCGAGGACGGTCCTCAACACCTCTAGCCTTTTTGGAACTTTTAACGGCTCTGCAGACTTTTGCTTATTCCAAACCACTCGATTTCAACAATGTGAACTGTTTTCATTCCCGTGCTGCGCAACTAAACTTCTGCGATAAGTCGATTTACGATCCACCGCTTAAGCACCCTTGAGAGTAGACAAATGAATAAAATAGATTCAAAACTAAAATTGGGCAAAAAATTTCACGAAATCGTCAGCATTAATTAAAATTATTATATCAATGCTGAAATTAGTAAAATACAAAATTATCACTTTCTTAGCACCATTAACATTATCTGAGACAATGTATAGGAGCATGCGTGCCAAAAAACATTCCCTAATGTTGCCTACCTTTGGATTTTTGAAATATATTCAAAATTCTTACAGAATTTCGAACGTTCGGGTCTAAGTTTCTTGAATTGTTTGTATTGCAATATGTTTTAATAAATGCACTGTTAATAGAACTTTTTGTTTATTTTGTTTTAGATTTGCTTTAGACAGCGTTAGGCAGCAGAGATTGTAATTGCACATGATCTTGTGCAAAATTTCAGACCACTTTCTCGATTTCACGCACATTACTCACTTTTGTAAACTGCATTCAACTGACTTCCATCAATAAATGGAAAACTCGTAAATATTTTATGCTTATTTTCACACAGTATCGGTTATTGTAAGTTCATTGGGATATCTCAGGAATAATTACATAAAAAAAAACTCCTACGACAACGCCGGCCATTGTGCATCAAATTCTGATTTCGTCTTCGGATATTATAGGACGACGATGGACAGAACTGAGCTTGAGTATTGATACGGTGATGCAGGAAGCGACTGCATTTCCACAGCAAATGTTGTGAAGGAGACCAATGGTTCCAAAGGTGAAAATAGTGGAAGCCATGTGATTGTTGCAAAGTGGTACGAATCTATGCGTTGAGGAAAAAGTATCCAACATTGATTCGTCGAAAGCGCGTGCTGTTTTAACAATATAAAGCCAAGTTTCACATTACGAAGAAGACTAAGAAACAGTTTGATGAACTGAAGAGAGTCGACGTCTTGCCGCACCCAACCCACAGTTCGGATGCTGCGCCGATTATGATCCAGTTGCGGTCAATGGAACATCTCCTCGTGGACGATAATTCGAGACATTCGATCAAGTTGAAGAGGCCTCTTACGAGTTTTTATTGATTTAAAGCCCAAGGAATGGCGTTTCGACCAGATCCAGGAGCTTGCATATCGTTAGCAGAAGATTGTCGGGATAATGATGGTGTCTATTTTGAAGCAAAATTATTGCTGTTTTGAACCGAATTTTGTATGACTATGGATTTTCAGTCGGTGATAGGAAACTTTTTCTCTAAAGTCATATCTGAGGTATCAGTTTCCACTACGACTTTTCAGGTATCGGCTATTCTGTTGAGGTTCGGGAATAATTGATTTGCTAAATTGCAATAAACATAACAACTGAAAGGTTTGGAAAAATAGTAATTAGAAAAGACGTTAATTAGTAGGTCTTCTTATAAGTCTTGTTACTGGGGTAATAAATATCAAATTTATGGGCCAGAAGTAATTGGAATTGTTTAGCAACACTATTCAAAGTAGACACCATCAGCGTGAACACATTTCCGCCATCTCTTATGCAACAAATCAATGCTGCTTTGTGCAAAACTTTCTAAATTTCTTCTGAACGCAAGTTCGTCCATACTTGCGGCATCTTGACCACTCAGTGAAGCCTATATTGCAGTTTGCTGCTTAACAAGTACGGGATGGGACACGTCCCACTTTTTTATCTGGAATTACTGGGGCTTGCTGCAAGACATGAGACGATCAACAACAAGTACTGCTGTGAGCGCCTGAACCGCTGCAATCGAGAATTTCGCGTCGACCTCACCGCAATCCCGTCCGCTTCAAGACATTACAAGGCTGGATGTCGCCAAATTGACAACGAGAAGTTTACCGAACTGGACTGGGAGTTGGTGGATCATTCACCGTACCGTCACCCATCAAGTACCGTCACCTGACTTTTTGCCGTCTCACTAGCACCTATCCGATAGATGGAGCGCTTTCCGATCAAAAAAAAGTTCGGAGACATCATTTATTTTAGTCGGTCGAAGATTAACAATTTCCTTATGATCCATGGATGACGAGTTCGATAAACACGGTACTGATTTGTTGCCTGAGAAATCACAGAAATGTGTTCAGACTGATGACTTTTACTTTGATTACCGTTGTCATGCAAATTTGAATACTTCTGATTAATAGATTTGATGTTTATTATTCTAGTGTCAAAGCTTATGAGAAGATCTGATACTATTAGAAGGTGTTTTGATATTTGCTGCGATTACATCTTCATGTCTGGTTTTCAAGAGAACCCATCAAGCCTCAGGCTACTAATCAATGCCAAGGTTAAAAGAGAGCCAATGTTGGGAGCAATCCATCTGCTATCCATTAAGACATTTCATTTTAGAATTCAAAGAGCTACATAGTTAAGACGAAACACATTCATCACACTAATTTCTCTTTTTCTTTGTCAAGGCAGAGTGCGCTTAGGTGTTTTCGTAATGCTTTAATAGAGTGAATCCATTTACTTCTGTCCTAGAACAAAAAAAAACGAAATATTCTATTTAAAAAATATTCTGTAACAAACCAGAGGGTCGTGATGATTATCTTAAGCAAATTTTTTTCTAACAGAGGTGCCCATTGCTCACAAACACAACGATAAACAGCAAACGTATCAAGAGATGCGATGCGTCAATTAAGAGCATTCAACAGTATTTTATCAGTCCTTGTCACTGAAAAACTTGTATCCCTTCGTGTTTACTCGACATCACTGCCTTACCTTTCACTTTCCTCTATTTAGCGTCTGGCAATGATTTCACAGTTAAAATTGCAACATTTGATTTTTCTTCACAGCCTTCTCACGAAATGGCACGATGTGAAAAGCACTCACAGAAATGTTGATATACATGCAAAACTCGGAGACTCAGTTTGACTTTGGATAGACGATTACAAATTCGGGGACGTGGGTTTTACTCACTTTACCACTAAATAATTTGCTTTACCTTGGTCTGACCGTTTTGATGCGGCAATTCTAAATCAAACCCACACTGTATGCAAAGCCCCTTTTCAAAAGGGAGTTTCTTGAACCTCATATGTGTGAGAAATGGAGACGATATTGGAATTCTTTGCATCTAGTCGTCCTACAGAGTGTTTACAACTTTTAGCTAGCCGCATCGAGTAAAATATGTGTTCTTCCTTTCATTCAGTAGTTAAAGCGAACTCTTTTCCTAAGCTTGTTTTTGTTTCCGAGTTCAGTTCATGGCTTTGCTAGACCTTTTCCGATTGTGCTTAGGCTAGAACACCGGCTGATAAGAAATTCACTTTAGAAAACCCCATAGCTGCCCATGGAGATTTTGCAGAATGCTCATCCGGATATTTATTTTTTACAACCACTAATTTATCTCAAGCGAAGCACGATAAAATTTCACAAATCAACTATTTAGAGTAGGCTCTCGGACACAAAATCCCTTACATAAACTGCAAGCTCCAAAAAAAACGAAAATTCCAAATAACACATGGAATTTTCACTGGGAGCCGCTATATTATTACTTTGCTCGTGGGCACTGGTGGTGCAATGAATAACACTTGAGCATCCTGAAATTGCTGGTCCAAGACCACTTGAAGCTCCTAGTTTTGCTCAGACCTAAGCATTCCTATGGTTGTGATACTCTATCAGCCATCAGCCGCGTTTCTACCACAAATCAAGTTTTCCGAGTTGAGCCAGTCTTTCCCAGTACCACATGCCTCCTTTCTCACCATTGTAATCACTGAAATTGATTATTGTTATTTTTAACCCCCATAACTCAAGTACTGTTTCAAGTATTCTTTTTCCAAAGCTTTCCAACCACTTTCGAAGAAAAGATTCCAACGACATACTTTTTTTTAGTAGCACGGACACCTTTATGGGTAGGGCCACTAAACTGGACAGTAGGCGGGAACTGCATATCTTCAATGAACGATTGCGATTCTCAGCAGAAGCTAAGCCACAGTAAAAATGAAGACAATGTATTATTAGGCAGCTCTCTTCTAGTTTGTTACTGATATTCAAGTTTAATGTGGAAAAGCACTATCTCCTCTGTCTTTGCTTCAATACGTCATTTTCTTTAGTTAAAATCAATGTAATGATGTGTTGTTCCTCGTGCAGCTTGGTTTCCGAAAGTCGAGATGTTCAATGAGGTCACGTGCAATGACTTTCTCTAAAAAATGCTTCTCTTTCCATGCTTATCTGTAGTCTGTCGTTGCGTGTGCTTCTATTCATTGGTCCATTACGTTTCATAATTCTATCACAGACAAAACAATAGTCAGCTAAAGGAAACCGCATTCAATGTAGTTTCGAGTTGTCTCATTCAATCTTAAATCATTCAATCGTGTGGTTAGAGGTACTGTGCGTTGTATGCGAGGTCAACTGTTGAATCTCACGCTCCTGGCTAAACAAGCACATCCATCCGCGGTTGGTAAATTGGTACCATAGTGGTCTCAGACTTGTCTGGGAGGATAAGCAGCACTGACTCGGTTCAGCGGGAGGCAACTGCGAGTTGCTGCAAAGGCCAAATATGCATTCAATCACCTCAAACGAAGCTCAAAATTAAAGACGAATGCATAGCGCATCTCTCAGGAACTGATCAACGCCGAGAGCTTTATCCTTTATCCTTTGTCATTCAGACTTAACTTACATAACCCAAAAAAAAGTGAGAGTAAATCTTTAAGCGCAATAGTTGGTGATTGATCTAGAAAACTGTTTTCGAAAATATTGCGGTAATAACCAAAGATGATGTTATCCGGTAGCTAACCCCGATGACCCTTCGCTTTCATTGTTCTTAGTTTCTTCGTTGTTTATTCTGATAGAATTCGAAGTTCTAGTCGCATAAGGGAACTGATATGACTTTTTTCTGAGCCTGTCTCTAGAAATAGGTGCTCTATTGATGGGATTGTGTAGACAAATCTCATGTCCTCCCATAATGCAGATGTCATCGTACAACTGCTAAAGTTGTTGTTACTCTTTCTTGTCATCACTTGATAGAACTTGGCTACCTTCATTTTGACAGCATTAACCTTCTTAATGCGAGTATACTTTTTGATAACGCGTATTCAGAGCTTTTTCACTAAACAGAGCGTTTTCCTTGAACTTTCAGTAATAAATCGATATCTCAAAATACGGTGGTTCTCATACGAGTTACTTCTTGTAACAGTCTACCTAGTACGTTCTAGCAATGAGGATAAGTTTAAGTTTGCTCCGGAGTAGTTAGCCAGTTACTTGAATTTTACAGTGGATTCAAATAAATTCTAAAAGTATTGATACTCATAGAACGATAGAGTGTAACCTGTTTCTACGATTCTATAGAGGTTTCACCTTTGGATTACACTGGTGCCGAGAAGTTTACATGGGTTATCAATTAATGACATCGAATGCTCTATGTAGTTTTATTTTGCCTATTATCCATTGTTTTGTGATTGTAAGTCGTTCTTTTAAATTTTCGACATTTTATATACGAAAATGACGTCGGAATCAAAGATTCATGGCATAATCTTTATACACCTCACAACAATCAGCTTAATTCTAAAAACCGTATAATTACGTAGTAAATGAGCGCTTCTTCTTTACACATAGGAGCTACTTCTGCGCCAAGAACATGGGATCGTATGCAGGAAAGCTTGGAGTAGCAAAGTAAAACACAAACTTAAGAACTTCACTTAAAACGAAGGAAAAAAACTGTTTTTAAGTTATGAAATTTGCGCTACTTGTGAACGCGCTGAGCGTATCGACTTCAACCGCTGTCCTAAAAGGGTAAATCGACAAGAAACCTGATCATAATCGATTGTTAGAGCCTTTTATTGGAATACAAAGGTCTTTTCCATTTAGTGGCAGTTTTCTGTATTTTTATTAATTATGAAAATTTGATAACCATAGCGGGCTTTTCTCGCAAAGGATTGAATCTTTGGGGAATTGTTAACCGATTTGTGGACCAATCTCTTAGGTCTTCTATTTTTACAAATTTCATTATATGATTAACAAGGATTTTTTTCATTAAAGCACTTTATAGCGATGATATGATGTTACATACACACTCAATGATGTTGAATGATGTGAAAAACGTTGACGTTAGGCGGGACTCAAATCCGCATTTCGTCTTTCCAAGATCGAGTGCTCAAACGTTGCACTACCAACGCCTGTTTTTGCCACCATTCTTTTTAAATTTTCTCAACGTTATTTATTTTCGCGAGCTATTTAATATGTAGGAGCAAGGATTACTTTATCGTGTGAATCCAATTCATGGCTCATCACACTGGTCCTTGTGAATCTTTCAAATGCCTGTGCTTCTGAAATAGAACTACTTTATCTGTATTTGGATTTTTTTATGCCACATCAATCGCTATTCGAGACCGTCTCTGTTCGAATTTGCAAAGCATTCATTTTCAATTATTAATGTGTTTTTTATCGCTTCGTTATATTTCAACTGGAAGCCATCGATGTAGTCCACGGCAGAAAAATTCGTTGATTTTCCCCATTGTTATTCTTAATCTCTCTCTACGCAGATTGATTGATAGTTCCTACACTGGCACAGTGAACATTTCCATAATAAATAACTTCCGTCGACGTGCACTCGCTTGCAGAGAATTATGGCTCTTAACAAAAATGCGATACAGAATGACGTGAGGAATATGATCTCGTTCTGGTGAGCTCTACTTTCTTGATCGCTTTGTGAGCCTTCATAATATAATTCAGGACAAAAAAGGCTTACAAAGCGCATAATTCAAGTTCTTATTAATTAAAATAGCGAAGGAGATTAGATTCCTAAACATGCCTGTGAGTAATCTATCAAAATGTACGGAGTTGATAACTTCTAATCCAATAAAATTTGTCTCTAAATGTGGTTTTAAGCTCACTTCGCTTCAAGCAGCAGGGTTTTATATATCAAAATCCAACGTAGTGTCAGCTACTTAACTACTGCTCTTTTTTGTATTTGGCGTAGCATATTGTTTGGATACCAAATTCAATACATTTCTGCCGTTCATAATTAACAAATCTCTTCAAATTTATACCTGGATAGGCGACTAATAATTTTCTGGATATAATAAGTTCTGCTGCTTGATGACTTTTTGTCTATTATTATTTAACATGTCTCTAAACAGTGTTAGAGGAGATTTTCCCAAAAATCCTTGAATACTATGGATCGCTTGCGCATGTCCACCATAGACAGTCACCAGCCTAGGTTTTTGCTTTGTGGTCCCTGGATTTGTTACAGGCAGTGACTCGATCGATAAAGTTCAGCCCGTAGCAACTTGGAAGTGCAACGAGCCACTTCAAAGGGCTACGCGGAAGTTCGACGCGTGCAGTACAAAGGTCAGTGCGCCGCTAAGGACAATCCAACAATATTCAGATATCAATCGGGTCACTGCCTGAGACAAATCCAGGGACCACACAGCAAAAACCACTGAACCTTCACCACATTTGTACAGCTTTGGAAACTTTAAATGGAATTTTTCGTGGAAAATGTCTCACTATCTTGAAAGACTTTCGCTTCAGGGTATTTGGTCTGTGTAATAGCTTTCTGCTCACCGTTATGTTGAGTGCTGCCCAAGACATCTTGAGCAAACAGCGCCGGACAACACAGTCTGTTAAAAATGTCACCGATATATGTGTGGTGGGTTGCTGTTACTGAGAAAATTCTTAGTTGGGTTTTCTACATGGTGCTTGTAGTTATACACCTAGCTTAGCTGCCGCCTATGCCTACGCTTTCACTGTCGGGTTCTACAGGACACACGCAGGAGGGTCGTTTTGAGAACTCTTTTTCTATAACTCGAGGAAAAATCGCATTAGTCAAACTTTCGCTTATTTTCTAGTCACTTTTCACCGTTGTATAGGATATGAAGTACAGCCACACAATCCATGGTTTTTTGGAGGAACAGTAGTGGTATCGTTAATTGTAAGATTTATTGAGTATTATTCAATATGAATTGAGTTAAGTGCAGTAAAATAATGACTGACGCATCCCAGCAAAACTTAAAACAGTAAAAAAAATTTTTGGTTCACACAATGAACAGTTTTTTAGAGTTCGATACAGTAAAATAATGGCTGGTGTTCCGGCGGTACGACCCTTTTCGCAACTTGCAGTGGTCAAGTAGATTCGTAATTTATTTGGTTATGAACTTTCGTAATCTCAGCAAAACCAAAAAGCAATATGCAAATATTTCGCTTCACACAATGAATAGTTTTTTTCCAGAATCACTCACCGTTTCATTGAGTTCATGATTTATTCAATGGAGAAAACCACACAGAGTCGTGTATACACGTAAAAATGTGCCTTGGCTAGGTCAGAAAAAGCAATATCCTGAGGTACAATGCAAGATCACTTGTGATAACGAGACACTCCTTGTAATTTTATAATTCACATCTACTCAAAAAGCTTCAAGAGTTTTCCGCACATATCATTTAGATTTCTGTCCGAGTGATACCACCTTTGGTGTGCTTGTGATACTACCTACCGTAATTTTTTGCTCTCTATGCATACATAGTGAAGTGTCTCGTTTGGCTTCACGTTTCCGACTAGGTGCTCTCCTATACAGATGAACGTGGGCTTTTTGTCTCTTCTATATATGTGCCCCGTAGAGTTTGCGGAATATTAGATTTTAACGTAATAGATTTTATGAAAACTCCGTCTCTACCGATGAGACATATTGTCTAAGTTTTCGTTCCATGGGACCTTCGTACAGTCATAGATCAGTTAGCGCCGTAGAATATGTAGGGTATTTCAGTGATTGCTAGAGTTCCTAAAATCTGCCCTTCTGAATAGGCGTTTACTAGATGTGCCTAAATCATTGGAATAAAGGGCGTTATTAACTGGACTTTATTTTTACTGCACATCGTCTAGCGACGTCGTTTCTCTAAATAAATGCCAAAAGCTCCCACCATTTCGTAACCATAAAAAATGGCTATTTAGCGCAGCAATTTTGAGGAATCCTCCTTATGCTCTGTTCTTCTGCATATACTGGTAGCTGTCTGAAACATACTTCTTCCACAAGTGTGCAGTCTGGGTATGATGGATGAGAAAAAAGATAATGCGCCACTATCTTTATATCAAAGATCTTCCGGCACAGTGGTTCTCAAGATCACCAGGCCTCCCATCTTTTCGCGGTAGATAAATTGGTACCAGACTTGTTTGAAAGGATAGCAGAATTGACTTGATGCATCGGGGCTTAAGACAGTCATTGTAAAATCCTGATATGCATCAGTCACTCTAAAAAATGGTAGATGAAGGCGAATGCATTACGCATACATCAGGGATCAACGCCTAGAACTTTATGATTATCCTTCATGTTATTAATGCTAGGTGATCTACACCACTTTGTATTGTAGAAGCTTTTATTCAATCAAGCAGACGTGGACGTTCAAAACGAAAACTAATTTGCTCTAAGATTTTTCTGTTTACAACCACAAAGTGCTGAGCCAAGATCAAAATAACGAACTTTCGTTGAACTTTGAACGCCCGATCGTCTTTTCCGGAGGTTAGTTGTTATACAGTATGCCAACGGAAGCCCTTCCTTAGCTACTTTCTCAGCTGTTGAGAAGTCCTGATAGATTACAGGTTTTTCTTCAGGGCGCTTATCGTAGATCCAAAAATTATCAAAAAGTACGGTTTGTCCTAAGCGTTAATTAGATAATCAGGATGTCTTTATTGAAAGCGTTGATGAAGATTACTAGCGCCTCATTCAACACCTGTATGTTAATGCCATAATAGAGAGAAAGTTGAAAACCACCAAGAGATGCTAACTTCAATGTTATTAGGTGGAAACGAGCTTCTGCAATACCTCCTGTACTTACTTTACCAATTGAAAGTCTACTAGGATGTATACATGAAAGCTATAGAAAAGATCTCCTAAGAAACTCAGTTCGATCGCTTCAGCAGCTCTGTTTCTCTATTTTCATATCCTGCTACGGAAGAGGATATTAGGATATCTCCATTCATTGCCCTTTCCTATGTCCGATATCTTATTTCGCAGTTGAAGAACGGATAAAATCTGGTAAAGACGCGACTACCTTTGAGCATGTAACCTGCTTGCACATCTGCCAAACTGAACGCTTCCTCTTTAGTGGAGAGCAAGTAATATTCGGTGTATTCTCCTCGCTGTCTTGAAGGTATCCAAGTCTAGGGGTTCTCATTTGATTCACTACGAAAGTTGTGAAGGAGATCACCAGTGCCAAACTTGTTCTTTTATTTTTTGACCCACTGCATTACTGAACGTTGCGTTACCTCGTTTCCACTCTTTTACATTCCTGAAAGACATTGCTGCTGCAGCTGATGGACAGTTATGAGGAAATTCTTTCTTTTGAAGTTTTAAAATATTAGATATGAAGAAGTTTTGAAAGAAGAGAGTGAAACAACTTAGGTTGTCCTGCACACTGTCTTGCCTTAAAAGTCATCTTGTAAAAGTTTTCATAGCTAGGCTAATTGGCACACCACAAAAACAGCAATATCCTGCTGCGTACTTTTAGAAATTTTGAGGCAGCTCAATCCTTTTTCCTTTCTGTACAAATAAAGTTCTTTTCCCTCCAATAATTAACACATTTCACACGCATCGTAAATAAGTTCATATACATAAATGAGGTATATTTCAGGAGGAAATAACATTTCGAATGTGCTCACCAACTTCGGTAGGTGTTGTGCTTATCTGCACTACCATACCGGGGCTTGTTGTTAAAGTATTATCGCCGTTCTTTATTCATCGAGTACCTTACCAGTAAGTTACAATTAGCCTGCATATGTACTGTATTAAATTCTAAACGGAATTTTCCAGGTTTCGTCACTCTATGGTTTACATTTTACAAATTATTTCACTACTAGTAACTGCATTCGCAGACTCCGCGGCGCCAGCACTGGTCGGAGTTAGCATTGCGTCTATTTCAACTGGATTAGGAGAAGTCACCTACCTAGGTCTGGCCGGACACTATTCAAAGTTGGTCGCCTTAAAATTTTGTGGCAGAGTGAATGTTTTTTGGTGTCATTTAAAGGAGTAGTATTTACGATGCAGCTCAACCACGTGAAGTGCTTATTTAATACAAAAAACGGGACTTTATCACGTTTCCCACTTATTTTGTCTAATAGCAGTTAGTATATTTCTGAGAAAGGAGTACCTGTGTGCTCATAAGTTTTCAATTTGTAATTACATTAGCATTTATATTTTTTCCTGTGTGTTTAGAGCCAATTATTATTTTTTCATTTGTGACAACGGGAACGAAAGTGGGCTTGCATGTTAATGGAACAGTTTTGTGGCTGATTTTCACTCCACCAAAACGCTTAGTTCTTATTCTAGACATACGATCTCTACTTGGTCATCAGGAACTGGCATGGCTGGCCTTTTCGGCGCGTTCTCATACGCCGGTATGACCGATGCTCGTCTACTCGCACTTACCTCGTCTCAAGCCATGCTCACTATGAATATTATGCCAGTTATACTCGCTTTGACGTGAGTTTTCACTGCTTGCTTTTCGAAAAAGAATCAGAGAGACTCACTATCCCCATACAAATGAAATGTTTAGCCTTCGTTCTCGTATGAAATACGATTTCTTCGGGATCAGATCAAATTCAAATCAAATCATTAAGAGTTATCAGAAGTCAGCATCGTTCATATAATGAAGCATATAAAGTTGTCTAATCGCCATGACAAATTATTGTTATAGCGTGAAATTTACTGCTAAAGTAAGGGCGAGGTGTTCAGCGTCGATCAATCTCTGATTACTTTTACTTTATTACTTTATTTGATCTGACTTTACAGTGTTTTTTTTTTCACTGTGCAAATCCCAGTACTTTCAGCATTCAATACGTTTTTCCGTTTCTTTCTTGGAAGTAGTAGAGTTATGGTTGACCGAGTTTCCTTGCAATCTCGATGGCCTTGCTGTGTCTTTCCATAGTGCGTTCTTGTTGAATGCCAAAGAGTGTTGCGGGCGGGGCTTAACCCGCGAACGCCGTGACGAGCATCACAACCACTCGGCCACGGCGCCCCCAACTCTGACTGATGCGTCAAATTTCATAAAGTGTCGTAAAAGTGACTAAATAGATATTTTGATTACACAATAACATGCTCCACTCTACCGATGTTCTTCCCGGTACCTTAAATGAAACCATCAACTGTGCATTGTGAAGTACATTCAACCACTGCACATGTCTTTAACCATTTGACAGGTTTTAATTTCAGATGCAGTTCTCTAGAACAAACATCTTCCGATCTGATAGAAAACTAGTTCGTAGTCGGAATCGCAGCGCTTGATCAGAAAGTCTAAGTCCTGGTCGTTGAAACTGTCATATCTGAGTAAAAAGTATTCAGGTACCACTTCGTCCTAGTCCAAGCTAGTACGATACGACAAGTCAGCATACTTCGACCAAGTGAATGGTTTTCTGCCAGGTGCTACCGACTTGCTTATACAGATAGAAATACGACTAGGGATTCACAGATTTCAAAATTTCGACTAATTTCTGTAATACCGTCTGCTTTCTCATCCGTTACAGCGCAGGGAGAAATACTTGGAGTTGCCAAGTCTATGAAATGTGCAAGCAGCATCAAAATTGAAATGATTGATTAGACTAACAAAAAAATGCTGATTTTGTTTGCAGCGGATTAGAAATGAAAGAATCACCATCAGACAACAATAACGCTAATGTGAAAAACGTCTACAGTAAATGGAATTATAGAGCGGCTGAAGGTTATTCAGGTGCGTTATATAAGCGGATGCACTAAAATAATAAGTTGCAGTGAGGGTCTTGTCGTATTTTAAAATGCGTAGGAAAGAAATATTTATGCAAAAATCAAGCTCAAACAAAGGATAAAATGATAGTCAAAATAGTCATCTTTCACAACAAGAAAGTTCACTCACATATGCGGCAGCACCAAGATTCCGCGGCGATAAAACTTGCGATCCTTCGATTCGAAGAGAGTTTCTGGATTTTGCTCAATTTCGGGAATATTTCTGAACTTATTGCCTCTTAAAAAGTACTCCATCGATCGGAATGAGTGATGGTCATTTGGCGCCAAGTCCGGGCTGTACGGCGGATACTACAGAAACCTACCATCCAAAGCCTGCCAAATGATTCTTTGTCGATCATCCTCAGAAGCGTTGGCGCCAAATGTGTAGTGGATGTGGAGCAATAGACGAATATCTTCCTTGGACTCTGAAGCCTGCGTATATGATATATCGTTCAATGCGCGAGAAAACTAGTTGTCTGACGAATTCAAATTCGTACAAAACGCATGCGTAAGAATCATTTTCTCAGGGAATACGAGAAGGCTTTCGCTAGAACCTATCAAATGAATTTTATGGCACCTCAACATTGAAAATGTGATATGGGTGAACTCCCACTCATATATGGTTTGAAAGGGTGTTCGATCAGCATGAGTTAATATCGACTCATAGCGAGCGTGGCATAAACTATGATCCAAATCATTGAGTGAGCCTTATAGATTCGTTTTCGGATTATGAATGCTCATAAACACAGATCTTTGAATCAGCAAACGCTGAAGAGAAGAGATTTGTCTCTTTTCATAAACTGAAACCTGCAAACGCTTCCATAACACATTTTGTATTTATTGATCAAATCACCTATGTATGTTGATGTAATTTTTATGTATTTGAAGAGCTTACTTCGATACATGATGCCTTTAACACTGGTGTTCTTCGCTGAATATGCAATTAATCAAGGGCTGGTGAGTTACAACTATAGCAGTGTCTATTTTTCAAAGCCTTTTTTGAGGAGACTTATGAGATGTCAGGATGTTCAAATTGATCTCTTTAAAAAATATTTCAATAAAATATCGAATAAAAGCTGAGCGTTTTATGTATAGATGCAACAGTACTTGCTTTAGCTCGAGCTCATCATATTTGATTGCGAGCACGGTTTTGGCACAAGCCTGAAAAGCCAGTACAGGTGGTTTCAGGTACGCTATCCCTCAGCTTTTTCAAAATAAAGCGTTGTTTTACTCTTGTCGACATTGCGAATGTTCTTGCAGGTGATGTATCAGATTGGAGTGTTTGCTTCGAGGTCGTCTGTCAAGCTCGTCCAGTTGAACATGACTGTCATTGCATTATTGTTGCCTTTGCTTCAAGTAACTATTTTACCACTTTTCATTTCTGTCCCACAATCTTTCTCAAGTGCACCAGTATGTCGGTGTCTCCTTAAATCATATAATGATGGTCTAAGTTTACTATGCTCTCTCCATTCCGTATGGTCAACTCTTTCCGGAAACGCTTGATTATCCGTTTCGGAAGAGAATGTGTGCATTTAAAAAACACGGTTTTCTAGACGCCTTTCTCGCTGAAGAAAAACCTTTCTTTGAAGGTTTGTTGATCATTCGAAGGCTCAAATCTCAGCGATTATACCTATGTGTTTGATCTATATAATATTCTCCTTATTGCGTTGTAACAGGAAATGTTTGACTGTCGATAGTCATTCAATAGTGCAAACATCAAAAATTTTTGCAATAAAATGGTTTTTGAAAGCTAAAAAAGTTTACTTAGAGCGCTGTTGAAGTGTAAAGAAAACTATATTTCGCACTTTAAACAGTTCGCCTATCGCTTGAACATGATTGCAGATTTACTTAATATGTGAAACAAAAAGTTTCTACATATAGGATGATAGAACAAAGTCTCTTCTTACTTCCTTAGATGCTTAGATGGTCCGTCTTCACTAGTTGTGCGGACCCCAAAACATATTCCGAATGGTATATTGCTAGTCAATATATATATATATATATATATATATATATATATATATATATATATCTATATATATATATATATATATATAATATTCCGTGGTTTCCTGACGTAACTTTCCAAGGGCGTTTCCAAGTCTTCACGATGTTGTTTCCAGGGAATGGATTTCGGCGATGGATCCTTGGCCGGGTTTTCTACTTGTTGATTCGGAGATTATGTTAGGTCAAAATGAAAAGCAGAAGTAGGGAGGAAAATCAACCGACCGCTCACAGATGATGTAAAGCCGAAATCCCAAAGTTCGAAGGCTCTAAATAGTGCTAGAAAGAGAGTGTCATTGAACAAGCACGCGACTCTCGTAATATATTTCGGAATTTTTTATCCGTTTCGAAAAAAAATCTCTACGTTTTTAGTATCAGATGCGTAAAAAGAAACTTTGTCCTCCCGTTCTATCTTCTTTTGTTCCATATTGCCAAATAAATCTAGCAATGAGAATCAAATGACGAGCTAAACACTTCGAGTGCAAAGGGTGATCATATTTTTGCTCCAACAGCGCTCGATATAAACCCTTTTGAAAGGACCTTTTTATATTTATATGTTTATACCTATATAAAAAGACGGCTGCAAATTTTCAAACCGATCTCATTCGCTATACAGAAATTTTTCATAGGAATGTTAGCAGTCATTCGAATGCTTAAATATCTGACTACAACTGTACGCTGCCAGTTCTTCAAAACACCTTTCATAACGCTGTAGGGCCCAAAATAAAGTTACCTTTCATATTCGTCTTTCTCCTTCATTTTTATCACGCTTATAATTCGCTGTAAACACGAAAAGTATATCAACGTGTAGAGAATTTGCCGCGGTATCAGAATCATACGTTTTCATTCAAAGTTTCTGTAGCTGCGCTGAAAAATCCTTCATGAAACAACAATGGTTGCCGCCGTTTTGGACGCATACTGCGGAAGATTACTGTCGAGCTTTGAGGTAAATCAGCCGACTACATTACTAAGAGGTCGTCGCTGTCGTTTCCTTTCACATTTCACTTAGCTATGAACCTTTTCACTTTGCCAAAGACTGAGGAAGAAGCAACGTGGCGAAGTTTATGTGGCGCCAGATGATTACAGGTAACAATTCTTTGACATTGAGCCTTTTTACTTTGAATGTAATCTTTATTTATGATCAGGTGATAATGCTATGAAGTAGTACTGGGAGCAATTAGGACTTTCTGGCCTCCTCAATGTCGTCAAAGTGATCGTAGTGATCATAGAATATATTGCCTTTGAATTATTGTCATTTAATTGAGGATTATTTTACCACATTGGCAAAACTCCAACTAAAAACTTAGATTCTGATACTACGAAAGATGCGCTAGGCGCTGATATTTTTTTTCGTGCTTTCAGCGAACTTTACGTATGATAAAAATTAAGTTGAATGCGATTGTGAAACAAAATCTTATTCTGGACGCTACAGCGTCGTGGGTCTTTTGGAAAAATGATAATGTGCATTTATAGCCAGAGATTTAAGCTTTCGAATGATTACTAACACTCCTATAAAAAGTCCCCGTCCAGAATGAGATCAGTTCGAAAATTGTCACCGTCTAGTATGCAGGCACCAAAATTTTACCATCAGAGTTTTTTGAGATTTAGCCTATCAAATAGCTGTAAACAGTTCAGTGAAAACCCACCTACAGACCATAGCCAAGTATGCAAAGCAATCTGAGCGAGAAATATAACATTATTTATTCTCCTGCAACGGAATAGAAAATCTTTTTGCAAGCCAAACATATTATTGACATCAGCGAGATCTGAGCTTTCGAATGATTGGAACCATAATTGAGAAGAAAATGATTTTTCAGCTAGAAAAAATTCCCGGAAAACCGCGTACTCAAATGGGCGCATCCCGATCCGAAAGGGTTAATTTTGCTTACCTGGCTCATCAGATCAAGCTTGTTTCCATTCATTCCGACCTTAGCATTTTTGACAATAAGCTCTAATTTCTCAGTGTTTACTCTCCTTCGTAACCAAACAGGAATATTTTAAGGGATCGCTTTTACTGCACAAAAGCTTTCCATCAAACTAGTTTAAATCTCGGGATTTTTAGAAATGTATTTATTTACCAGAAAGGCCTTTTTACATTAAAACATTGAAAAAAAATTTCATTTCACACGCATCGTGCGCTTATATTTCTCTGGACAGAGCTCTTTCTTCAGCTAAAATTCACCACTAGATAACGTAGGTCCCAAAATTTCAGAAGTATACTTATTTCTAAGAAGGCCTTCTCACAGCACTACAGGGAAATAAAATTGTGTTTCACAGGCTCCGCGCATTATGGTGCGTACCATTCAATACAGAGCTCTTCCTTTGGACCGCTAGCAAGGTTCGATAGTGTCGAAGATTTCAAAAAGTACTTAATTTCTAGAGAAGCACTTACACAGAGCGGTAGCAGATATGAAATTGTGTTTCACACGCGCCGCGCGTCATCGCAAGAAATCCCGTTATTTTTAGGAAGTTATCTCCGTTTGGCAGAGATTTCCAGAGCCTTTTTGTAGTGGTACCGCAGAAAGCGACGTTGTTTTACCATTCTATGGCTTGGACTTTTTTGATTTTTACCTTGTCAAGAAGTTCGTTACTAAGCCTATGCACCATGGGTCAATGCACGAAAAGCATTTTAACGTGTAGAGAAATCTTCAAGTACCAGAGTCATATATACTATCTAAAACTTTTGCCAAAGCGGTGAACAATCTAAATTTAATAACAAAAATCAAGCGCTACAAGGGAGTCGCGCCTGCGCGGTCTTTTATGGCGCAATCGATCCACAGCCACTCACACACAATCGCCGTTAACCAATGCGAGACCTGATTGAAGCTCAAACTTTTCTTCCTAACTACAGTGCAGTAAAACGGTCTTTTCAAAAGATGATCGTAATGCTGGAATTAGCGAATTTACGCTATCGAAAGGTTCCTTGCGATTCGAGGAAAGAGCTCTGTCCTGCGATAAATAAGTGTGTGTGAAAACACAAATCTTTCTCTGCTGTTGTGGCATGGGAAGGCCTTTCTAAAAACGAGACATTTTTTAATTTTCTGCATCTGTGCTAATTTCACTGAGCAAAAATGTATCATTGAGCAAAAATGTTAAAAACGGTTGATGACGCGCTATATTGTGGAAGGTGTGTGATAAACAATTCTATCTCTAGTGCTAAGCCTTTGCGCCAAAACGAATTCATGTTTGAATGTTTTTCGATATTTGAGCTTTAGATTGATTACTAATAATCTAGGGGAAAATTTTCGTCCAGTGGAAGAGGTTCCTTCAAAAATCTCCTGCGCAATGATAGAGAAGAACCTTGGTACACAGAAGAATTTTGAAGTTGTGACAGAATTGTAGAAGACCTTTGATTATGAATAATATTTATGCTGCTATATACTCTGTTGTGTGACTATGGTCTGTCATTCAATAACATTGCTGTCAGCAATTGAAAGAGTTTTACACCTGCCGCTGTGCCTCTCCAGTATCTCTTGACCACCTATGTTAAGTATGACTATTGGGCACGGTAAAATTAGCAAAATAGTTTTGTGCGACAGATTCGAATTTTTGAAAAGCATGAGCATTGTAAACAATATGTGGGATCCGTAGCGTACCTCAACATACACTCAATGTTAATGCGTTTGGTAGTGAAGGGATTAAGCTGAGTACTTTAACAGCATGTAGGTTTTGTTGCAAGAACTATCGGTTCAGTGACTTCGAACTTTTACAAGAAGCAGCGAGCATGACTTATTTTCCACTGAGGTGCTAACAGCCCGACCATCTGACGCAAGTCACCCTTAGTGATTACCGTTTCAGTGATATTGGAAGCTAAGGCTGATACGTTCCTGTGTCGCAAGCTATAGTCATCAATCTATTTCCCCGATTTCCAAAGTAGCTCTTCGTCCCTCACTTCTATGAGAATGCTATGCATCCAATAACCCTTTGAGGATCAGCGTTGATGGGCAGGCGGCGTCGCTCCGTCGCTTTACCGCTAGACGTGATGCCACCAGTGCAACTAACTTAGTGATATTCGACGTCGCGCGGCATGGCAGAAATGCACCTTTTGCTTTGTAACGATTAACACCAACGCCCTAGAAGTCATCTCTCAGTCGCATGGAAACGAATTTACAATTAATGCTCTCATTCCAGTACTTACGCGTACAACAAATGTAGTTGAAACTTGCGAAAGGCTTCTTTGCAAAAGATCATTTGGAAACAGACACAAAATAAGTTCTCAGTCAATTCCTCATTATTTGTACACGAAGTAGTGGTTCCAAACTTGATTGTCTTGGACAATACTTGTTCGCAGGCTATGGTGTTGATAAAAGCGATGGTGATAAGTATAAAAAAAGCACAAAAAGGACGGCAGAACATTAGCAAATAAACGTTATATTGCCGTTTCAGTTTCTCAACATGCTTTTCTTGATATTCAATGCAATTTACGCATTCGTTGCCTCACTTCGGTATAGTGTGCGTCATCGTCCTATACGAAGGTCTCATTGGTGGCGCATCATATGTGAACACTTTCCATCATATACACAGAAAGGTACGGTTGTTTTCTATCTCAATCGATACGCACAAATTTCTCTACTCAATTACCCATTTTGCTACTGACTTGCATCTTCGCTGCTTGTGGAACAGAGGTAAATGCTATTGGGTGTTCTGCATGGGAGCACCAAACCATAAAAAATTTTGATAATTTTTCGCGAAGGATTAGTAGTAATTGAATATATTTCGGAAATGGCGTTATACCAAAGATTGCCCTGATTACGCTCATAGGAATTCTGAGAAATAAAAGCTATATTTTCAGCCACCCAAATGGGTACAGCGTAGGCCCCGGATGACCAGATGGACTCTTGTAATCTAGTTCAACGTTTCTTTTTCCAAAGTTTTAGCAGAAATGCACCTTTCTCTTTATTTTCACTCTTACTTGCGAAGCTGCAATGCAGCTGCGTACAATGTTTTAACAATAAGCGAATCTAAGCGCATCCTTTCGTGTACAAATACATTTTCGAATTGATTTTGGAATCGCGATAGTAAGTGCTCGTAATTTTTGATCAATTCGACATGTCACGCAATTACTTTGGTCTCTTTTTGAGTTGTTGACTCGCTCATATCTCACCTAACCCGAAATTCCGAAAATTGAGATGGTCACCGAAAAAGTATATGGTGACCCAAATATGCTTCTCATATTCAACCACAGCTATCGTGTTTGCTTTATGATAAGATGGATTGAGTTGGACTAATTGATCTGCCTGCATTTGTGATTCTATAATAGTAGTCAAGCAATGATCAGGCTTCGACATCAGGAGATTACGGTTGCGAAATGCTCACTAATCACAAAATTCCCATAAAATCAAAAATGCATTATTTAGTGCCTTGATTATTGCAATACTTCTATACCAACGAAGGTTTTGTTGAGAATAGAGATCACTACCTGCGACCCACAACAGCTTCATGAATATGTTCACAACCTTTCTTTGTCCAAACTAGTGCACTGCTTACAGGTTGACTCTTCCATTCGCGAATTTGCTTTGTCGACCGTCATAATCGGCGATACAATTGGGATTCTTATAGCCGGTATTTCTGCTATTCCTATGCATAATGCGATTTGTGAAATGCCATGGTTTTCCTAAATATCTTGGTGTCAATATATTCACGACTCAGTACTACTTTTTCTTGTCGTTAGTTCATCTTGATGTAATCGCATTCATTCAACCACGACAACACGTCTTTTCAAAGCCGTATTCAATGAGTGTATAATGGCCGCTTGTATATATAGTATGAATATCCTTGTTATATAGCAATATATCATTGTTGCTTGGAATATCCTTGGTGTAACCCACGATCACTAGTTTAGCAATTGATATCGCTGATTTAAGGTGTGAAATAATGTACTTAAAGCATTTCATTACAGTCACTAACAACTTTATTATCCTCATCAATTTATGGTTCGTATCATATATTTTTCTGTGCAAATCACGATGCTTTAATTCGTCTCCTCTCGTTCATCTTTTGATTGAGAATTTGGCTTTTTCACTAACGACGTAGAATACTGATAGAGCAAATCTCCTATCTCGAGGTAGGACGTTCCGTACGGTGTTCTTTATCAGATGTCGGAATGTGTCGTGAGGCTGTGGGATCAATTTCGCGTTGAGCCACACCAAGAATCACAAGCCACCTAGCCACGAACCCCTACCACATATTGTTTTAGCTAAAATTCAGTCATTCATGAAGACATCTACACGAGTTTTTTGGTCTATCAGGGGACCAAGCTGATATGCTCAACTGAAAGCTTTAAACGTATTAGATTGGTCACCTTAGAACAGAATATTGTGCTTTGAGAAAGGCGAATTGATGACTTTAGCCAAATTTGTACTGTATTGTATGCGATATTGATAACTAACTACCTCGTGTTCGATCATCAAAGCAAAACTGAATTACTTGAACGCAGACAGTGAATTATCGGAGTTACAATAATGCTGTTAAACAACGGAAGCATTTAGAGCGTAGGCAACCAGTTTTTAGAGTGTTCACTGTACAAAGTTGAACTGCTAGCGGAAGAATATATCGCGGTTTCTGATATCTGTACATGAATGGTAATCATTTTCAAGTGTCGCCAATGTATACTGGAACCGCTTGATCTTTCTTGACTCGGAGAGAGGCGTTTTACTTAGTTGAGATTAAAGCGATCGCAGAACTGCGAAAATACAGAGTACTTCTTTTTAATACATAAGAACTCATACTGAACTATATAAATTCATCATCGTAATTTAGCAATTCATAGCGGGCTCACCATCTATGTAGAGAGAGGAGCCCAACGAGGTTAGAAGTGTTTCTCGCAGTCAAGTTCGAGGACGCTCTAGCAGTATTTACTAATATGAACGCAGTGCTAGTCGGATGAAAGATCAAGCAGAGTTACGAAAGGTTCTATAGGGTGGATGATGCTAGAACGAAAATTTACATTGCAAATAGGGACAAAAGTCGGCTCTGCAGTTCTTTGAAACCACGGCGAAGGGGAACTTATCATGATGTCAGTGAAGCCCGACAGTGATCGTCTAGGCGGCATTTAATGGCTGAGGACACTTGATAACATTAGTTCTACAAGGGTGAGCGTGAAGGTAAAATGCCATTAAATCATTTATAGAAATTCTTGACGGATGCTATAGTTAAAAAATAACTCGCCGTTCGAATCACCTAAGTCCCAGAACCCACATGGACACTTTCAAATGACGAGAACAAATGGAAACTAATCTGACGTGTACTCGAAGGACAAAGACGGACAATCAAATGATATCTTTGTGAAACATCAAAAAACACAAATAACTGTGACCAATTACGATCGTAGTTCCAAGCGTGGCACGACCTCCTATGATACGATTAATCATTATGTATGCCGGGTGCATTTTTCATTCGCCCTTGCGACAGTTTAAGACTGAACAGTGACCTCTTCTCTCTCTAGAGCATGAGTAATCTCATAATTTGATAGAGGCCATTTTTTCCTTTTTTGAGGATAAAATGTGCACAACTATTTGCTGGGTTGCGCGGTTATAGCACTACTCCTAGTTGAGTTTTGGGCGAAAACATACAACTCCTTTACGTTGCAAAACCGTACTGCGGAGACCTATGGAGAGCAAAGTCTATCATATGTGATTGAAGAAGAGATTGCCAAAATCACTGCCATTTTGCTTCTCGTTTTTGACTGGTATGAATCTTTACTATCGTCATGAGCACAAACCCAAACACCACTGCGCAAACGACTTTCTACGCAGTTCCTTTCATAAAAACCTCTCATATTAATTTCTATACATAATAGACGTCGATCTTCGGCCCGGTTGCCCACAACACCCGTGAACGGTCATCCAGATATTCTGTAATTTTTTTTTTGCGTTAGATTCCAAGTAGAGTCAAAAATCCCGTGTGATACGGTGATATCCTTTCTAGACATAAGAGAAAATATATAGCTTTATTGAATTTGTACTAATGAGAATGGCAATGGATAAAGCTTATCAAGTTGTCAAACAATCGAATCTTCTCGTTAAACACGCTGAGAGATAACTCTTTACCTAGTTTACATTTGAATATAACGGCAATTATTACTGGCCAAAAAATTTCAATTGGAGTCTGGTAAGGCACACCAGTCGATAATTTCAACCGTGTGGATCTCCTGTCAATAAAAAATGTTGAAGAAACAACAACAAGTACAAGTAAGAAGGGAATCATGGTCGAAAGTCTAATTACAATATTTACAATGGAACTCATACTTTAATAACAGGTAACTTTTCAAGTTTTTAGGTTCAAAATGATATAGATATATATTTATAATCGTGAAAGAAAAGCCAAGAAATGAAGTATAGAAGACATCATAGTTCTGCCATATCCGAACTAAGTTGATTACTTGAGAGGCTCGGAGTCGACGGTTATGAGGAAGTCCTTCATCCGAGTTTGAATGACCTTGTGAGCGGATGAAGTTTATGCATGGTACCATTGCAAAGCACAAATAGAGTTGTGAACGGGAATTGCAACAATCGCAGCTACCAGAATACCAAATGAATCAGCCGTCGTCACAGTCGATAAAGCGAATTCTCTAATAGACGGATCAATCTGCAAGAAAATCATTGTTCAGAAAATGTTTTACACAAGTTAGAGAAGGGCTTTTTCCGGACGAATACATCACCCGTTTATTGAATTTTGGTATGATAAAGAATATAATGATATAAATGTATCAAGTTCCAGTTTGCTGGAAAGTGCGTTGTTAGTAATCAAATGATTTTTCATTAGCAAAAATGCCAAAAATGAACAGTCCAGTGTTTAGAAAGGAGCATTTAGTCTGTTTCGAAAGTTAAATTTGCAGCAAGTTTTTCAGAAGGATGTGGCCTATATCGGCTTGAATACTAATTACGTCTAAGCGATCAAAACTTTGAATGGTGCGAGATTGAACTCTCGTCTGCCATAACGTGAACTTAGCATCATCCCAGTCAATACTATGAATAAACAATTTTGGTTCAGTGAATCCTATAAGAATTTTCAGAATGAAATTGCGCTTACCGTCTTGTGAATATGATGGAATGTGTTCACATAGGATCCGCCACCAATGAAACCCTCGTAAAGCACAATGACACAAACGATTGCGAAACTTGGAACGAAAGCGTAAATAGCGTTTAGGATGAAGAAAGCAGTGTTCAGAAGCTGAAATGATGTTGCATGCAACGATGTAAACATTAACAACGCCATAGTTGGAACGAGCTAAAGTAACTGTAAAGAAGACAACCTGGAGGACTGGCAGTAGAGTTATTACAGTCATATTCAACTGAACGATTTTGATTGAAGAACGAGACACGAATACACCCACTTGATAGAGCACCTAAGAAGGCAATCATATAGCTGGTTTGCTGATAATAGAGCATTAAGAGCTTAGTTCTATCAATGATGCGTCAGCTAGCACAGCAGTGGCTATAAATCAGTACTGTAAAATACTGCACCTGATACCATCGATATTGTGACGCAGGAGTAGTGCCAAATCCATGTTTGCAGTCAAACACCATCAGTTCGAGCTAGAATGACATTTTTTGTGGAAGAAATGGCACTAACAACTTTGAGTGATATATTGAAGTCAGGAAACATCCAGAATTTCAACCATGTCATCAACCAACTAAATTGTTGCGGCAGCTTCTGCACAACGCATACTATTGGATTCATGAATGTTGTTTGTTTCCATTTAAGTATGAAACAAAGCAGAAATTATGCCTTTTAATCACTGAAGACTTTATGGTACAGCTTTTTGTAAGTCAGACGTTTCCAAGAGATAGTGAGAAAGCGTCCAACTTTTGGAGACGACACCATTGTGAATGAGTTTTTTTAGTTAAGGTATCACTCCAGCCTATGTCCTTTTCCCACGTTTTGAAAGAATCTATGGAATTTTGAGAGAGGTCAGTTCCACTTACTAAGCCTTGATTTATGAGATATTCAGCAAAGTAGGTAAGAGACATCGGCAACATATATCGCAGCAGACTCTGGAAATATTCTAGGTCGTAAACATTGGGACAGATGATATAATTTTGATAATATCAAAGTTAACAAATAAATTAACCCAATCATAGAAATAGAAGGCTATGAACTCCCATTTTGCATCTCTAGAATTCAAATCATTATGTGTAGACAATATTGACTGAGCAATATATAGTCTTCAAACAATATAGACTGTGAAAGCTAAAAAAAAAATGATTTTAATATAGGAAAGACTCCCCATTTTTCAAAACTTATCCTACAACTTGTAAGTGCGGGCATGGGAAAAGTAGTGCAAACATGATAAATAAAGAGCACATAGATTCAGGCCCATAGATTCAGTACGATGACCATGAGCGAAAGAACTAGCTACCTTTATAATGGATTGGCGCTGAGCCCAAGTTTTCCGATCATCGACTGTATCGAGTGAAGAGGGTAGGGTCGACGATTGTTGATCCAGTTTACCTTTGCTGGAATGATATGAATATTGCGTTCTTCTATGTTTGTGAAGATGAGCTTCTATTAAAAAGTTTTTATGCGATGAAATTTTGCCCGAGGTGGCTGTACTAGCTGCTCACATCTATTAACTCTCTGAAGCCGATGGCTGCTTCGCCTGTAGGCGACAATCATTCTCTACGCACAATGCACAGTACTACAGTTTTAAGCACTCACTAATTCTTTACTATATCTTCTTCGAATTTCTCTCAATGGTTTTTTTCCTGTAAATCAAGTCATCAAAAAGCATACGTTGTGAGGTCACTCAATTTGTTCGATTTTATGGAGCCGACCTTCTTCATCGTTTCATTGTGTTCGAGAAGCACGAAGAAACTGAAAAAAATGTATTTGATAGCAAAGTATAATTTACCTGTATTCTTATTTCAGTGCGATCACCGATAAAGTACTTTGATCTCTCTTCCTAGCACAGCTTTTAGTACATAATGTTACCACCCAACTGTCACGGCTTAGTTAAGACTACAAGAAAGCTTTGTATTTTTTTCAAGTACGTTTTAAATTTTCAAAAAATTTTCTGGATGCTGTATAGCCCATCCTTACAACTGGTACAGTTTCCATCATGAATTCATTCGTTTTTTTTTGTTTGTGATAACGCTTTACTTCATGTATCATTCAAATGGTTCAAATTCAAATTGGTAGCTGTACGTGAAAATGGTCGACATAAGCCGCAATCGCGTCCACTTATCTTGTAGATCGCCGTCTTATAGGGGCATCCTGTGGTGCAGTTCTCTGCTTTTGGCGTAAATCTGCCATCAGGTTTTCTTGTTAGACTATCCACAAACAGATCTTTTTTATATATCGCATTTGAGTGTTCTCTTGAATAATTATGATAGTCAATCAGAATTCATTTTTAATTGACCACGTTGCGGTGGTATGGTGTTGCAATAAGCCCATTAATGTAGAGTGGTGTGCAAAAACATTTGCGCCATCAGGGATTAGAACCCATATTCAAACCAGAATTGATTATATTTAGGGCGCATGTGGTCCACTGATTAGAGGTGCTCCATGACGTTGACGTGATCAATGGCTCAATACCTCGCAAATGGTTCACCAAATCTTCGGTCCATCAGGAGTTGGCCAATTGCCGCCAGACTTGCCTAAGAGGATAGCAGCACTGACTCGGTACATCGGTAGATCACCAAGTATCTTTTTAAGGTCACTTATGCGTTTAATCACCTTAAACGATACTTAAGGAAATCGAATGCATGGCGTATCCCTCAAGAAGTGATCAATTTCAAGAGCTTTGTCCTTCTACTGACAAAGATTTTCTGATTATCATTCAGGTCAGCACTTGGTTAAGTAAAACTTGTTTATATCTTATTGCTTAGCTATGCGCGTGAATAACAAAAAACGTGTACATAGTTTCACGTCTATCAACTGACTGACAGCTTTCTAAGAGGCTCAAATACGGCCAGTGCTTTCTTTTGGAAAGTTTTATTTAACAAAGTGATTGGTCAAGATGATCCTTAGAAAAATCATGTAGAGTATGAGAAATGCGCTTACTTTTTGGCTCCAAACTTATAGGAGTTCGTTTGCAGAATCATTTGGTCTTGAAGCCCTAAGACATATTCTTAGTTCTATGTCATATTTCAAATAGAAGCATTTTGAGTAGTTTTGCTGGATTGATGTTTCAAGACTTGCTATTAAGGTGTTGAAAAAGTGTTTGTTCTTTCATGTTTGACTAGCCTAACTTGAACGGCTATCAACAGCATTATTCGATACTTTTCTACTATCGAACAAGGATTTCGGAAAGAACTTTTTCTCTGGGCAAGCACTTTCTACTAAACATTAGTAATTATTCAAAACCTCAGGCATTGAAGAACTCAAAAATGTATTTATTTTCTAGAGAGGCCTTCTTACAACACTGGGACACTGAAAATAAAATTCTCTTTCACATGCGCTGCGCATTGTCGCGCGTATTTTTGCAGGATAGAGCTCTTTCCTTTGAACTCCGTGAAGTCGTTCGATAGCGTAAATCTTGGAGAATCTAAAAGTAAACTTTTTTTTTAGAAGGTCTTCTTGCAGCAATGCAGCAGGGGAGATAAATATGTCTGGCACGCGTCACGCGTTGTAGGGCGATTTTTCATTATTTATACAAAAATTTTCTCTTCGTTTCGCAGAGATTTATAGATCTTTTGTTTCAAAATTGTAGAAGAAACATCGTTCTTTGTTCTATCGTATAGAGCTAAGATCTCCATCTCAATCTATATCGCCAGATACACCTCTACTGACCTTAACTCTGTCAGCCAAGCTTAAGCTATGCACGAAAAGCCGGAGAAAAATCTTAGATTTTGCAGCATCAGAGTCGTATATTTGTTTGGAGCATTTTTCGAAACGGAGAAAAATCCTAAATTGGTGCAACGCGCCTGTGCGATCGATCAACCGCGTGTCGATCCAAAGTCACTCACAGATTTAGGCAGACAAGCAATGCAAGGCGTGCTTGGGGCTCTAATTTTTCCTCTCACACTATATTCAAACTGCCTTTTTATAAAAAAGCACTGTTGGATTCAATTGAACATACGCTTTGAATGGTTGTTTACAATTCAAGGGAAGAGTTTACGGTGATAATGGGATTGATTTTGATGTTTTTCTGGATCGGTCTCGTCGTCAAACATCCTCAGAGAATGAGTTTGAAATCCAAAACACCATACAAAGGTGGAATAATATAATGATTCGAACCTGCAAGTGAAAAATGCAAAATATTGGGCCCGATCGGGTAGGCGATTCAAAAACAAATATTTTTTGCTCTTTCTAGACTTTGATAACCATTCGTAGCCTACTTCTCGAGAAAATGAACAGCGTATTTTATTTCTTGAATGACCTCTTTATTACTCTGTAACAGTAAGAACTGAATGTTGTTTCACACTTCAGCATTTTTCGCTGAGCAAAACATCCCACTAAAAACTTCACCTATTATTCGATAGTACAAATTTCAACAAATTCAACAACATTTTCGATTTTCCAAAAAACTTTTCATTAAGCTGCAGCACCGAAAGTCAAATTGCATTTCATATGCGGCGCGCATACCTTGCGTAGATATGTGTATGAACTTTGCAACATTGGCATTAAGCCAGAGCGTTTTTAATTACCACTCGATAGCTTAAGTCTCGAAACTCTTAGCAGTGTATTTTATACTTGAAATGGCTTTCTTACTACGCTGCGAGAATATAGATAAAATTATGTTTCACACTTGGGCATTTTCGGCTGAACAAATCTTTTCTCTAAGACTTTCACTAATCATTCAATGGATCAAGGCTTGACGATTCCAATGATGACTAGGTTTTTGAGAAAAATTTTAGTGCGCTGTAGCAGCCAAAGAAGATTACGCATCGCAAGTAGCATGATGTTGGGAAATAAGTACACCACTGAAAATGCTGAGATTTGTGCCATAATAATTAGCAAACGTTTGAAAGAAAAGCTCTGTTCAGCGAAAATCACTCTAGCATAGAATCAAATTTGAATTCAACTGTTGCAGGGCAATGTAAAGGACATGTAGGAGACTAGAAATACCGCTTAAAACTTGCGAGATTTAAGAATGACTACTGAAACGTCTAAAAGAAGAGAAAAATACCGTCTATGTCATCGCAAAATATGAGAATATATTATTGTTGCAACCTCGTCGCATACTTTTCCTCCACAAAAAAACTCACGTAAACATGAAAAAAGACAGGTACAACGAGCATAACAAGCATCGCTTGTGATGGTGAGAGCGCCAAAAGCCGACGATCGGTGAGACCAGCGTATGAGAACGAACTTGCGATGCCTGCCATTCCGGTTCCAGACGACCAGGTAGCGATCGTATCCCTATACGGCATCACGGTAGTATTCGAAAATTTAATTCATAATATCAAAAAAACATAAACACTCCCTGTACGAATAATCACGGACTGATCGCATTTATCAATAGTACTTTGATAATATGAACATTAGAGTTTACTGTGACATCTTATCTAACTCCATTTCAAGTTCATATTTTGAAAAAATCAATTTACTTCGAATAGTGGCTAGCCAATCCGAGGTATGTCGTCTCACCAAGTCCGCTTGAAAACGATCCTAAACAGACTCCACACAGAGCGACATACACCGACTCAGACAACGCAGTGATCACCAATGAAAACAACTGCGCCACGCATGTGATAGTGTGTCGTAACCTGAGGATCACCATTTTACACGGAAACACCTATACTTTAGTCATTCATAGCTCCTATCCTAGCCAGCTCCTAACATTCTGATTGCTGCACAGCAGGATCAGTATGATATACGACGTACCAGTAAGGTATCCGATGCATAACGAATGGAGAGAGAATTTTTACGCACAAGCTGGGTAAGATATTGCACAGCAACACGACTCCAGTCGAAGTTATCGAACAAATTCTCGTCGAGATCTCTGCCTGGAATTGATGTTCTGAACGGATATTCATCTTAGATTTTTCACCAAAATAGCTAAGTTTATAAGGCTGCCAATTAGTTTATAATATTCAGTAAAATTTTGTGAAACTGTCAGGGAAAATAGTTTGTGGAAAGTGTGTACAAAGATTTCACGTGACACTTTCTCTCTTGTCAACAATTTTGACCGGCAAGATCGCGGAAATCTTCACGTTTCGTAACAACATTGCTTCGACGTAAACGAAGTTTCATCACTTCTTACCTTTAAAATTTTCAAACGAATTTTTCTTTAACATTACTACAATATTTGTAACTGTGGTGGTTTTCTGATAACTGTTGAGAAGTTTTCAATAACTACAGAACCGCGGTAGATGAGGACATGTACTGCAGATGTTCAAATAAGTTGCAAACTATTCCTCATTCGCAAATCTTTTTGGATAAAAATCAAAAACTATTCGTGAAATATTGATTGCCGAAGAGTTTCTAACAAAACTATGCAGCACATTGACGCAGCATTCGAAGCCATCATCTTGATTGTACAATAACTTTGCTGCTTTCAAAAGTAATTTTTAGGACTTCGCTGTGATTATTTGAAAAAAATATATGTTGTAGACAAAAACTTGTACATTACAAACAATTTTTGATTGAATTAATTAACTATTCTGTAAACTGAAATGTCCTTCTTCAAAATTGATAAGCAATATTATATTCGCTCACGAAAACCGCATTCAAATCAGTTCATATGGAGTCACGTATGCGCTATGCTACTGGCATATGAAGTATAGATTACCCTCTCGAATGGGAATTGATGTTTTCAAAGCAAAGAAATAGCCAAAGAAATGCTCACAATAACGTACAGTATTTCCGCCTACTTTTTGCTCATGCGGGCACTTTTGGATTACGCGTTCCTCGACTTAAACGCGATACCTACGCCCACTTGTTTCACTGCATATTTCTGTGCGACCCAGAAAACGAGCGGCTAATTCGCTTGTTGAGATACCATTCTATTGTTCGTCATCAAAAAGAGAAGAAGAAAAGGAAAACGAAAATTGTAGGAAAGAAGATCGCAATTTTTGAAGAGCGAAATTAAATGGGCTGTTTAGTAGAGCGTGGACACTATAGCGTCCATACCGTTCGGAACGTCTTAGCGATAGAAATCAAAGTGTAGTCAGTATTTCTTATGAAATTTTTTCTATCAATCCATTCTAGTTCCGAATACATCTTTCAGGTTACTCACAATGCACTCGGTGTCCGTGACATTGCTCAGAATCGGCTCATCGCTCCCTCTTTTGTTCAGAATATCCTGAGCAGCGCTTAGCATAACGGCATAGACGAAATTGTTGCATAGTCCGAAAATCCTGAATTAATCGTAGTTGGTGATTATCGGTTTTTACTATTGAATAACAATAGAGCAAAATGCTTTTGAAATATCTTCTAAAAGAATTTTCACCCTCGTCAATTTATCAAGTGCAATGTGTCAAGCGGAAAAGTAATAGCTGGAGAGAAAACGGTGAAACTGTCGATAGAAGAGATCAAATCTACAAGGCGACGTAGATATTTATTAAGTTTTGGTCCCCTCCAAACATTTCCACCTTGCAAATTTCTTCAGAGGAGAGCTATATTGATTCGCAGAAGGAAAGACATAAAATAATTGGATTCACATGAGGTTTTTTGGAGCAAACTTCATAGAACTTGCGCTAGTTTACAACTTTGATCGTCGAACAATCCTCGATATAAAATAGACTGGTAGGCAGCAGAACATGCGGAAGATTTTCCACGAGTAAGTAGAATTTTTGGGCAACACGAGTTGACCCTTCGATACCCAAAACTATTGGGAAGAAGATGTGGGAATTATTATATTTGCGAGATTAAGAGAAAAAGAGATTCCATTGTTCCGACCTACACCAACAATCACAAAAGATTAGTGATTGTATTATACACGTGACTATGCCGTAATAAAGTGCGAAGAACATATCGTGCGTCCTGTGGAAAGCCAGTGGGAACAACTCGTTAGTGATGGATTTGACGGAATAACAAACTCACAAATAGAAGATCACCGAATAGATGGTTAAAATTTTTCACAGAGACTCTACAAGAACAGAGTGGTGCTCATTGTATCTCTAGAGCTGAGAAAACTCATTAGACTACTCTTGCACACGACAGGAACATATGGAGAGAGTGTTGCCTGACACGCACTCGAGTCACTCGTCTGATACAGGCGATGGACAGATTACGATCTCGTGTCAGAATGGGGTTGGCCAAACTCCTGCTTCTTTTTCAGCCATTAGTTCTTATGAATGCTGCCTTCACTCATATTACTCTGGGAATTGGAAACTTTCATTGTAAGAGGATATGTGAATATATGTTGAGTATGACTATAGTCAGTAACTAAGTTGCAATGCAGTTATAACTGAAGACGCGGCAAGCGTTCATTTTGTCAACTTGACAAAGGCTTCGGCCGATGTGGAGTTCATGCCGATTTGTGATCCCAGTTCAATCTCGTTGTCGGATGATTGCTAGCAGCCATCGAATGGGTTAAATTAGCCGAGTGAAAGGTGTCACGATAGCCTCGATGGTGTAGTAAAGATTTCAGAGTGTTTCTGGAAGGGTAGTCGCGGGTTTGGAACCACCTCACGTTCTGAGTATTGCTCGTGTCTCAGCATTCAGTTTGTCATTTAATCAGCATTTTGTTAGATTATCGTACCTACTTGAGGTTGCTACTAGAACACATAAAGCTAAATTTTGTCCAAGGTCGATGCGAATTACTTCCGTGTAGCCTACTATCAATTATCGTATGCTATAGAATGATCAAGTTTTTACACTTACCAGAACGAAAACAAGTTTCGATAAGGAAGCGTTTTTGGTTTCACGGCTGTCATCTGCGCAAAATTCCCGATGATGGATCTATAATAAAGGTTTAAATTGAAAACTTTTCTTTCATCTGAAATTTTTAAAAGGATCGTTGAGCAGAAAAAATTATCACTAGAATGATAATGGAATCGAATGATGGAACGCGGGAAAAGGGACAATACAAAAAACGTTAGACGTGAAATCAATTATACATATAAGAAAAATAGTCGTCTTTGACTATTAGATAATTATGATTTTTCGGTCTAAAAAATCCGATGCGTATAAAATGAAAATACTTTCGCTTTAACCACTTGCCCCAACATTCCTTGATGGTCAAAGCAATTGAACTACAAAAGTGGTAAGTTTCAAAAGTTATTCAAGCTGGAAGACAAAGAACGTCGTGATTACTGTGCCAATAGTAGGATTCTGAGATGGTAGTAGTACAGAGCCAAAATCAAGGGGGTACAAAGAACATAGTGAATACTGTGATAACAGTAGAATTTTAAGATGATATTAGCGCTGACCAAAAACCAAAGTAGAAAACAATGAACATCGTGAATATTTTGAGAATAGTAGAATCCTAAGATGATATATCGCATAATCAAAGACTTAGAAATGTACATTATTAAGAATTTCAAATGGAGAGCACTGCTTGTTATCTTTGGACTTTTGAGCGCTGATCAAACAAGTAGGGACGCTCCATGCATCTTTCCTATTTAAGTACCACAGAGGTAAGTAATACATATTCAACCTACACAGTGGCTTACGATGACCTCATACATATGATGATATATCAACTCATTTTCTTTTTCATCTTCGCAGAATTTGGTGGCAGTTTTCCGATCCCAGAGGGATACTTGCTTGCCCAGAGCAGAGGATGAAACCAACGACAGCGGGCACATTGTAGGATACCTTTAGACACTGTGTCATATAGCTCATTATAGTATGGGTAGGGAAGAAAGACATTATTATATACAAAAAGGCTCCATCAACTAAAATCAAGGTGACGCCTCTAATTGCTAGTAGCTTGAAATCACTAATTATAGAGCTTAAACCTGTAGCAAAATAAATATTCAGAAGAACACCCTGCCGATTGAGAATAATTCAAAAAATTTACACCCTATAAATGTCCTACATCAAATATTTGAGTGCACAAATGCAAAACTGTCTGATGCGAAAGAAATAATCTCAAATAAAAACAATCAGTTGCTTCAATACAAGCATAAGCGGGAGGCGAACTGAGAACACACCACAACCGGTGACTCTGGTGGTGATTCCATGCGAATAAGCAGGGGTTCAAACTTGGCCAGAATGTGAGAAGGGCGCGTCGTTTTGGCTCTCATGATGTTTATAGCACCGTCACATTGGGTGTTTCTTGATACCGAGTTATCATCCTATAGATGATCTTTCAACTATTGTAATAGTTCTTCAAGACTGTCTTCTAGTTGTGTATAACCGGGCGTGAACCGTTTGATGTTTCACTACTAGTAGACAACGAGAGCGGACAGAGTAAAAGAAAATTGCTCTAACACAAATAAATAAATCACAACACAGCGCAAGAACGCTCCGAACGCCCTTCTTCTTATAGAGTGGGAAAATCGGAATACAGAAAAAACTGTCTGAAAGTCACCCTTTGTAGCTACAGTCAAATTCTCATCGATGTGAAGCCTAGAAATAAAGCGTTGACATTTTAGTCACTTCTCCCCAAAAATGAATGTTTAGGGAAATCTTTCATTAGAGCAATTTCAAACTACTTATTCTGAAGCATCTGACCACTGTGGAGAGAATACAAAACGTATTACAGAAGTGATCATATAACCACTTTAACACACAAGGTGCAGGGGTTTTGCTTACACAATTTACACAAATAGGATGGACACTGTTCTTTCGTAAGGAATGATTTGAATTTTTCGTAAACATGTTTAAGGCTTTTTGTATGGCAAAAATGACTTGTACCTTACGTAATCATATTTGATGTCCCAAATGACCACTCTCCTATGGGAAGCTCGGCGATTAAGTATAAATGTAATTTCGTTTGGAATTCCAAAATCAAAGTTCTTTATATGGGATGCGCTGTACTTCTCGTATTCCTCAAACAACCGGAAATTAGTGGGAGCTTTCGATCCATCATAAAGACAAATAGAAAAATACGCTGAAATTCGCTTGTGTTGTTCTAGTGTTCCTAGTGTTTTTCTTCAAATAATCATTGCAGGAAGAAATAAGAAGGCTACATCAGTGACGAAAAAGGTTATTAAGCCGGTACAACAGTATAGAGCTAGGCAAATTATCTCTGACAATTTATTGTCGAATAACAATTTAGGCACTAAATGTACTATTTCTCCTCTCCGCTCTCTTTTTCACACCATATGAAGTTCATGCGGTGATTCCTCGTTCATCAAAATGTCATGTCGAATCACTTCCAGTTGTAACATTGATGGCGTGCAGTTCAGCTGAATGGTTGAAGCTTTCACTTCACATTGCTAACAAGTAGTCGTACTACCTTTGCAGATTACGAATGGAAGAGGAAAACAATATTGGAGAATGAAACGCGCATTGTGCGCTCTGTATAAAGCGAGACTGTTTGCTAAACACTATAAACTTTTCGGATGTTGCTCTGCTGCACTTATGTTTCTTGATTTTGACAATCCAAAATTTTACGAGAATTAAGAAACTGCGAAAACCAGAAAGATCTACGATACATTGATACAAGGCCACTGCACCGTTACAAATCGTACAAACAGAAATGGATAAGCAATCGAAATCAATGGCATAGCTTTTGCGTTTCAATTGGTGCCATCTCGATAAATATGGAAATCATAACAACAAGCAACTGCTAGTACTTTTTTGAGAAGTGAGTTAATTGTTAAACTTGAGAAACTGGGGTGACACCCAAGGAATTCGTTTACAGGAAGCAGTATTTGAACGCCTATGTTGACATGGCTTCGCTGCTAAGAGAGTAAGCAGATCAGCAGCAACTCGTTTCCTGTCATGTAGTACACTACGTTCTCTATAAATCTCGGCGAATACATTACGAAACACAGGTTATCAAGCATAGGATGTCATTATATAAACACAAAAAAACAGTAACGTGTACTGAAATAATTCTCAAAAATTTTTAATAGCAGAACAAATTTTCCTCTAACCTCGATAACACCTTCAATGATGATTTCTTCCATAGTAACCTAGTACCATGAGGTCGCCTATAAATTTCACTTGGCAAGCGCAACTATCATCAACAACCCTCCAACCCGCCGAGCGAGGTTCTCCATTCGAACGGTGCTCAGTCGAAGAAGATTTGACTCGAACGACAACGAAGACGAAAACCCATAACCTGCACGAACGACAATGGATGATTGACTCGAGTCTAGAGAACCTCTGAAGAAGTCGAAACGCTTCGGTAGGTAAGGCGAGTAAAAATTCCAATAACCTGTTAGCTTCACCATAAAAGAAATTGTTTGATTTTTTAGCAAAACACAAAAAAGATTTGGAATGATATACCTGTCGCCGGTTAGATCAAATGTATTCCAACAAGTTGTTTATTTGTACAGGTATTCACTATTTCACAAGACTTATGTAGCGCTAAAATAATAGACTGGGAACATCTGCGCGAATCATCACCTTACGACGAAGACGTCGAAACGTTAGCCGAATAACTTATTCTTATCAACTTTATGTTATTAGTTTGATTAACAAAGATTAGACTAAGATACGTTTAGCGCAGTGGTTAGGTGCGTTCTACAATGCGCCTTCATTGGTTCAGTCCCATCAGAATTCCTTAAGAGAAATGAAACAATGACTGTATACATCAGTTCGCCCTTAATAACATTGTATAACCGGAATCTCATTCAGTCAATCATGAGCTCCTCTAAATGGAGCCAGTTAGTGGTATACCCTTCTAAGATTAATCTAAAAAAGTGCTAGCATTTGACTGAAGTCTAACTTTCGACTTTTTCGACGCGGGCAGTGTGCGTTGGAATCAGCGAGAACTGTTCGTTGTGGACAGCACTCATTTTTTTTTACACCAAATAACTCTCGCCTCTAATAAATATATAGAAGCAAAAGAACTCGTTTGAAAAACGGCATGTTTTGGCAATCACAAGCAACAAAACAACTTTTCCTGCACACGCTTTCTATATAAAATAAGCGTTTATCGATTGAATAAAAAACTCACAAAGAGAAAATCATTAGTCAAAACAAGATCAGGCAGCAAATCTATTGAAAATCAAAAATTTTAGTAAGATCGAAAGCTACGATGACTATATTCAACTAAAAATTAGATAAAAAACGCTTCTTAACTTCCAACTTGCACAAATTTCAACGTAGAGAAAACACTCCTCACAATGCAAAGTTTTTGCGGGAAAAATGGCAATAAAGAGTCTCAAAATTGTTATTTTGCCCATGAATTTTGATGATCTATGGAAATAATAGCTAACAGAACGTTAATATACGTTTTGATTTCGGGCACTCCTGCCCATTTTATAACATAAATTTAAAAAAAAATTGGGACCGTTCAATTTGCACTAGATGAGGTAAAGTCAAGTATCGAGATGTAGAACATTCTTGAGATACACGTGATTTCAGACTGCGATTAACAGCTCTGTTAGCTTCTTTTCGTAAAAATGCAGCAGCTTCATAGCATTTCTGTATTTACACAAAATAAAATCGTTCTCTTCTATCTGACTGCAGTTTAGAATGAACGAGACCGTTATCAAAGCATAAGTGGACTTGTAAAATACTAATAACAACACAACGTATATAGTAGGAATGTCTTCTACCTTCCTTTCTTGAAATATAATGTAGCAAATAAAATGAGACTAGGTGCACTGGAAACGCTCAAATAGGCAAACCGATGCTTTTGAACGGAAACTGTGATCGATTACTATAAGTTCATCGATGTAAACGCAACCAGTAGTGTTATTGAATATTTTGTGAGCAACTGATTAAAGCGTTAGCGATAGCAAATTTCGAATAAAGTGAAAGTATGCCAAAGGCCACATGGAATGTCAAATGATTTTGCCATTACGAATACTTTCTCCTATCATCTCATCCTTATCATGTCCAGTTAGTGTAAACTTTCCTATCATGACAACAATTTGGCTTTTTAGAATGCATTCTTATCAAAGACCATGCAGTCCACGACTATAGCTTGCACAAGTCACGAGGGCAAATTTCCCTCAGCTGCCAACATCTGTGTTTGAGCTTTAAATAATATAAGCAATCCTGGTCTTTCTATGAGTATAATAACTTCTCAAATCCAAGTAGACTCTCAAAATTACTCTGTAGAAAATGTCAGTAAAAAAGATACTTAATGATAAATAAAGTATCAACTGCAGAGCATACCTCTTCATAGGAAATGAATGATATAAAACCTGTATTATAAAAACTGTCGAATAATTATTTGTGACCTTGTGAAAAGCACAACGTGATAGCAGACCGTTGAAAATAGAAATGATTAGGTTAAAATGCACTTCGATCACTTTGCCAGTTCTTTCACGCATGCATAGCAATTGGTCTTTCAGAATCTAAGCTTCCTCGCTGGGAAAAGCTTTTTTTCAAACTTATAGTAATCATTAGATTGCTTAAATCTCACAATTTCCAACATTTTACTTGAACTCTGAAAAAGCCTTCTTGTGCGGTGTGAGAGCGTAAGAGTTTCACACTTGGTTCAATTCGTTGGTTCTGCCAGAATCCTAAAAGGATTAAATAGGACGTTTTGTTGTGATTCGGTAGAATAAATTTTGCTAATTCCTGAATCAGGTTTGCACTATGAAAAAACCTATAAGTGAAAATGCTGTGCTGTAAAAGCGAAAAAATATACGTTTCAACCTCAAAGTTTTCTCTGCGTCTAAGGAATTCATATGCATTGAAAGCAAATGAGCATGCAAAGCAAATTTTACTGTATTTGCCAATCGGATTAAATTGAAAAAATTTTCCCGAAACAGAAAAAAAATTTTGAACAAGTGACAAAAATCCCTATGTGCGCAGCGATTACAACCCAAAAGCGCGCATCTTTCAGTACCTACTTGGAAGCTATTTTCCAAATCGCAAAAATTTTCAAGTTTCCCTAACTGTAGAAAAGGCTTTGTTCTATTATTTAATATAACTAGCCTTTTTTCAATCTATATTACCCAATGAAATCGGTATGAAGTTCAGACAAGGGACTAATTACTTCAAGTGCAAAACGTGTGTTTTTTTGCTCTTGCAGCATCCCATGAAAAGTTTTTCATGACGCACGCTTCGTTTCAAAAAACCTTAAGAGTTTTGTCGAATGACTAGTGAGTTATTGTTGAGAATCTGGCAAAAAGCCAAGCATGGACTCTAAGCTCAGCGAATAATTCCCCGTCAAGTGTAAACGTATTTTTTTTTCGTTCGTCGTTGCTACACTGCGAAAAAGTCTCTTCAGAAACCAAGCTCAGTATTAGATTTACCGTTTTTCAAACTATTGAAAAAACATTGAAACTCAAAAAAAGATGTATCCCGTGAAAGGAAGTAGAATTCTTAGCATACTCGATCTCGAAAAGGTCAATACGTTCCGGATGAAATTCAGTCACCAATTCGGGCGGCGTGCATAATTTTCCAATACACACGAGCTGGTGCGGTTGCGGAGAGGTGTGCTTTAGTTAGTATAGCCACCGACGAATGCCTATGCGTTCAGGACCTGACATCGCATAGTAAGTTCGCATCAATTTTAGAAGTAATTTAAAGTAGATCTAAGGATGTTGAGTGATGTGCACGGATTCCAAGATCGACTACTTTATTACCCTTGCTTTTTTCAATAGTTCAGACAACTGCTTGAATGAACTGTGTCATATCAACTTTGAGTTTTGGCTTGCGCAGGAAAAAGTGTAATTCGCAAAGCTTTGAACCTCAGGCGGGAACTGAACCGGAGTTTGATTCATCATAGATCACACATCCTACTACTACAATACCGAGGCCACCGCTCTTCGACCACCCTTTCTTCAGCAGTTTCTGAGAATAGTTGCTTATGTTTGACTAAGCTGTTTAGTGACCTTTTTTTGCAAAAGAACTTTTTCACTCGATTGAACATTGCAAACACACTCCGATCAAGCCCTCCAATAGCGATCCGTTTGAACATCATGGGGAATGTGTTCGATTTGTATTTCACCCCCAATAGGTACTATTTATACTCCGTCCCAAATGGTAATGGTAAGTTCATGGTAATGTGCCGACTCAAATTCTTGATTGCAGCGAACACGGCAATGAGCTAAAATAATTAACGATCTCACTCCATTCAGGATATTTTGAGAAACCGAAGTGATCACATGACAATTAAATTTAAGAACGTTTAAAACATCTATATTCATGAAATATAATAATGTGAATAAGCAGAATATTCATAGAAAACGGTGAATGATTGAGCAAGTTGTTACCAACGCGACTGGACTTTAGGTCCAGGCTCATTTGTTCAAGTTACGGAAGTACTTGCTCAAATAGATTCTAATCAACTCAAAGTTTCCAAGTTTTGACTAATGTGGAATTTGTTGAAACGTTAGCTAATGTATATAGATACCATGTTAGCAGCGTCATGTCGGTTCATCAAGAGAACATGAATTATATAGAAAGACTCTGATGTCGAGCTAAAGATAGCAAATAGCAGAATTACCGAAGTTTGAGCGCTTTTCAACTCTGCAGCAGTATAATATGATGAAACAACGAGAGTCGTCTATGGATTGCGATTGGTAGAAGCAGCCTGGTCTTGATAAATCGTTGACAAAGCGATGTCTGTCACAACGTTTTCACTTAATTATTCCTATCTAATCTCTTTTTTCATGGCAAAGAACAATGTTTATCAGATGGGAACGCCCGTGCAATGGAGTGTCACTTAGAACAGATAGCGAACACTAGGGAAACATTATGCACCGAAACATCAGCTGATGACTCGTACTTGTCCACCAATGACTTGCACAGAAGCCTGCCCGCTTCAAGCTAGGAATCAGTCGGACGTCTTGTTGTCGGACGCATTCCACTTAGCAAGACACTGGATTTGCAGAGACGCTTATTTGAGTGATTGTCTCGAGAAAAAGAAGGACCACATTCACAGTTTCAGCAAATCTCGCGCAGGTGTTTTGAATCTGATGGAGGAACTGCTATGTAGTTTTATGCTGATTTGTGTAGTTCAGCGGGGTCCTATCATAGGGCGATAATATGTATTAATTCTGACAAAAAATTTGCTTCCCACTGACCAAATCCGGAATGGCAATGGATTCGTTGACATACGCGTGGGTTCCTCATATTAAGAGATGGAGAAAACGAAAAATTTGAAGTCATGAATATTTGAAGCCAATAATCATAATAGCAATACTCAAATTGTAAAACTCGGGATCACCATGATAATTGCAATTTTTCTAACTAATTGCGATTTTCGAAGTTAATCGAAGGCAATGACCAATACAAACATTACAAAGGAACTTGACAAAGCGGAAACGTTCAAAGGATTTTTCGATTCTTTCAGAAATTGTATAGACAAATTACTATCAGTATAGCTGACTTATCTGGTCTAGCAAGGCATCATAAACAACGAAAACAAGGACTTCATGAAAGTAAGGCACACTATCGAGACAGACAATCAATTATAGCCCAGCGTGCTTATTTGATGAGTGTTTAGAGCGAGTTTAGTGTTTGTTACAGATCTTGAACTGTAAAATCAACCCTCTTTCACAGAAAGCTTTTACCGCGAAAGGATTGTAGTTTTTCATAATGAGAGCTCTAAGTTCAGCGTTTAGTGAATACTGGCCGTTAGTCAGACTTTCATAAAATAGAACTCGCAGAGTATCGTGCAACGTTCAGCACCATTTCTACGTCAGTGACAATTAGCTCCACGAGTAAAACTTTCGTTTCTCTTGCAGTCTTGCGATATTCATCATACAGCGTTCCGAATTCATTATCATTCGCTTTCACCAGTCTCTGCGATAAGAGAGAAATTTGTCACCTGGCGATTCCCTTGCTATCCAAAAGATCACTCACTAATTCATGACCTCTTCGCTAAGCTTTCAATTTGTATCTACCAAATCCGTTTCAGCTTAGGAGACGCTGCTAACAGAATAAACTACCGCTATAAATCCGTAGGATAGCACCTTCTACCGCACTCTAAGAAAGTTAAGTGATCGAAGAAATACCGATTAATAGAGTTTCCCAAGCCCAAAGACTGAAAGAATGCGTGCCGATGTAGGGCCCCAAACAACTCGCCACCATGTAATTAAGTTTTAGGTAATAATATGACATTTTGAGTAAATGGGCTTGATTTGAAGAAGAACTGTGCGTTTTTACGAAAAAGTTCATAGTATTAGCTTCGTAATCATTTATAGCGTTATAAATTTCTCATATCTTGATTGCTCCATACCGAAAACAGTGAGAAAAAATGAAATGTGATCACTACAAAATCACTATAAATATAATACTACAAAATTGTTAAAGTATGAGACTTTAGTCTCATTACAATGATACATTATACGTAAATTATCATCAGTTCGGTGAGCGAATACAGCACTCCCTCGTTGCAATTCTATTCGTTTTCTTGCATGTGCCCTCCACAAAAGTTTTCGAATATTTATTAGGTCTGCAACTAGGTTTCCGAACTTGATCCAGGAAATATAAATTTTCCCACAAAGACAAATTTTACTTTTGCCTATTTTGTTAAGAATTTTCTTGCGCATCGCTTGATATATTTTGCACATGCTTGTCCAACAATGGAGCCTTTACAGGAAGTCATACGCAACTTACTGCTTGCGAGTTTCAATTGAAGCACAATTTTCGAACTGCATTTGACAACCTAATCGCGCAAAAGGCCGCCAAGTTGTGGGTAGAAATAAGGCGTAAGAATGGTTTGCAAAGCTTCGCAATGAAGACACTGATTTGGCCGATCAATCAACATCCGGAATACCTCATGAAATTGATCGAGAAGCAATCATTGAAGCGATTGAAGAAGATCCGACTTTGTCAACCGGTGATCTGGCCGATGATTTCCAATGTTCATGATCATTCGCTGTATTCGCCAGATCTGTCTCTGTCCGATTTCCATTTCTTCAGAACACTGGAGCACTGGTTGGACAAGAAGACGTTTTGAGACATCAATCATCTGCGTCGAGAATTGACTGATTGGTTGCATCGAAGAATAATAAGTTTTGTGAGCGCGGAACTGATTTGTTGCTGGAGCGCTGGCAGAATTGCATCCAGGAAGACGGAGATTACTTCAGTTAATGTTACTTGGCACTTTCGATTGCTTGGAAAAACAAATTTTTGAATTTTTGGATCAAGATCGGAAATTTAATTGAAGACATGCATCCTGCTTCGACGCTGCTAAAGAATTTCGTATTTCTTATGAATGTCGTAGAATGATGATCGAAATGAATCTCCTTACATTCTTGGAGGTAGCCAAGCTAAGACGCTCGGTAAATCATTGCAAGTGAGTGTTTGGGAGGGAATCAAACCATCCTTTGACTTGCCACCTTGCCTTTTGATAGAGCGTGTATTCAATCACTGAACTATCCCACCCCATTAAAGTATCATAGATCAAAAATATCTATGGGATCTCAAAAAATGCTAGACTGTATATTGCTCAGTTATGTTGGTTTTAAGGGGAAAGATTATATTCGAAAAGTATTAGCGATTGTCATGGATTATTACGGAAACAATAGATAGCCTGACTGATAGAATTCTATCAAGAGGATTGCGTTTTATCACCAGCTTACCTTCCTGCTGTTAGATTTTGATGCGCAAAGAAAAAGGCATGATTATTTTCTCAAGAAAATTCGGATAGTAACTGGAAAAACTGTCTGTGGAACGGTGCAATTATGTAGTTGTCAGAAAGCAACGTGCTAGTGCGAGCTCTTCCTTCAACGTTCTCCGACAATCAACGTGGAACTGCTCAAGCACGGTTATCCCAGCTTCTAAGGGAAAGTCAATCAGCATTCAATGGCATCCATAGAAAAGACGGAATCTTCAAACAGCAGATGAAACAACACGCAAAGTATTTGAGGACCTTTGCGGAGAAAGAATGACGAAAGCAAATCGAATGCAAGAAGTTCTGGTATCCGCATAATAAATATGATGAAGGGTCATGCAAAATAAGTATCAAAAGAAAGGTGAGCTACTGAAGTGGAATAATCAACGGTATTTGTCATCAGCAACCAGATTAAGTCAGATGGCAATGTGATGCTGGCGATCCACGTCAACCACAAATAACCTTGAAAAAAATGGTTGCCATTACCGGAAAATTGCCTGCAATACGCAGTCATTTGCGTGGATGGATGATATAGACCGCCATGCCGCCAATATGAGAGAGGTGATCTCAACGATTCCAATGATTATCTCAAATGAAAAAGTGGATCGCTGTATTGTATGAATTTATGATTCCTAGTTATGACATAAGACAAAAACCCATATTGATTCTGATACTTGGCACAAAAGAAATTGCAGTAACTCTTTTGTTATGACATGCTATTTCTTAGTCAAAACTAAACAACAAACTTTGGATATCGATGATCAGTCTAAATTCTTTCTATTTTGACTGCCACTTGCAGTGGTATGCTGTTATACTTATACCCAATATGTGGAGTACTAAAAAACAAACTGTTTGTCGTTTACTTTGTTCATTAAATCGCATAAAGTTGCTGAGAGTTACTATACGGATTACATGATACCTGTTTATTTATTTATTTAAAAATAATATAAATAAAAGATGGTACCTATATTCAATTGAGTCATGCCACGTTATTTATAGAGCTCAAAATCAGGCTTTCTTGGAACACAATACCTTCAATACCCCAAAATCAATAGAAACTATTGTTTTATCAATATATTCTGACTGTCAACTTGAAAATTGCCGTAGTTATAGCCCCTAGTGTATCAGGCAAAAGCATTCTGTCTCCCCTCATAATCGACAATACGGAAGACACGCATTCGTTGAGAATGCGCAAGTGATTATTGGCTCAGTGGCAAGTAGCCGAGTGGACTAGTTCGCGCTCTGTGGTTCGTTTCGAGCCGGTGATGAATTGTGCAGGGGTCCTGAAATTGACCGCCATGTGAGTTAACAGCACACCGTATCGCTGGGCATCGGGCCCACATATGGTGCTGCTGGAAAAATTGCACATACTGAGGCAAGGAATAAGACTGCCAACAACTATTTTCCTTGTTGAGACTCAGCTATACGGAAGCCTATTCCTAGTCGATTGTGAATGGCTGCGTGAGAAGTTTTTCGCCAAAGACAACAACAATGAATGAGAATCGTTGTGAAGATGCTGTGTCCTTTAGTCATGGCATTGTTGACTATATAAAAGATCAAAGAAACCGCCGCGAAGGAAGGAGCATTGTTAGAATAAGACTAGTCGGAATTTTAGCCAGAAATGTGACTGTAGCAGATTTCAAATGATCTAGAAAACCATGCAAAATAACGTCTGCGTAGAAGCAAAATCTTTATTATCTGTAGAGGTAAATTGTGTGATTATACAACGGTAACTTGGGTTTACCCTTAGTTATTCGTCGCTACCTCACAACCCAGACGTTTGCCATCGGGAGCATCAGAACTGAAATGTAAAGGCATCAAAGAATGAGTTTTAGATCAAGAAGGTGGGGTTGATGATAGAAATAGGAATGAAAAAATTTCCTTCTAAACTTATCGCCTAGCTACACTTCTTCAAATGCGCTTTTCAGAAAATAAGAATTCGTTATACACGCATAAAACGTATCATGGTACGAGGTGTTATGATAGGATTCACATGGAGTACCTCACAAATATCTTCACAAATAGGATGACGAAACAGCTGATGAACTTCTTCGGACTGAAAACCACAGACCACAATATGTTTGCTGCCAACATAGCGGTTGTACCTCTAAAAGGAAATTATGACAGTCTTGTGGAGGGGTCATGAGCGAGAGGTTCTACAAAGAACAAAAATGAAGAATGTACATCATTTCAACTCAAGTTATTGACCTTTCATGCCTGGTAATTTTTTTAACAGACCACATGCATGGCTCAAAAATAAATAGCAGGCATATTAAAAGTTGGGCGTGTTCTAAAGAAACACTCGAAACGAAAGGTTATAACATAATTCACGATGCTAGCCAAGAGCAATCGAGGGTATAACACTGCCCCGATCGGTGATTATATAACTTATCGGCGCGGGGTAAAACGTTCACCGACGACTCCTCTATGTAAGGGGCTTCTGCCACAAGAGGTATCGACTCAGACAAAAGGCACTACGCAACTGACGAGGCTCCAAGGCCGAAAACACGCGCATTGCTTTGTATAAGTGCCCGTAACAGACCACATGCATGGCTCAAAAAATAACTATCAATTTGATGATTTTGCCATATAGTTTTTCAAGAAGACGTATTTTTCGCTGTATTAAAGTTTCGAATAATGATTACCAGTTGAACAAGCAGTATCCCATGAAAACGTATTCGAATTGAGACCTGGCCTGTTTTTTTGCTTTCGGTTAAAAAAAAACTTGATATCGTCTCCATCTTGCCTGTAATCGATGACCAAACAGAGAGCACCTCTATAATATAAGAATTTAAGCAATTATTGTTCAATTTTTCAATCTTATCTTTCCCTCCCCTCCAATCCCTCATACAACAACAATCAGTTCTGAACTCACGCAGGCATGGGACTAAGGTGAAAAACATGTTATTCGAATGCGATGAGGTTACAGCGCAATGGACGAAAGTATTGCTCACCTTTATTTTCTAAATTAACTTGGCCTGTCGTCATGATTTACCGCAAGGATTCTAGAAGATCTTGAATTCGTTTTTTCATCGCATTCATCCTTTTCAAAAATCTAGCGAACATTCCGCGCATTTCTTCGGCTTCTGCTTGAGGATTTCATCCTCTTTATGAACATCGCAGAATGTTTTACGCGACTGTGGTTGCAGTCTTGGGAATAGTCAAGCTGGATTTATGGAAGGAAATTGCTTTGGAGGAAGGATCGAAACAAGAACGTTGCTTCCCAGTAAACTGGATCACTAATCACTTTGTTACCGTCCTTCGGATAAGGATGGTACAGTCATAAAAGGAAAAAATATTTGACCGGGACACCCGCTAACGAATTTGCCAAGATTTTAGTCAATCAAATGAGCTCACATATCAGGGTTTTTCGGGGTTTTTTTTCCTGATCATGATCATTCGCTGTCCCTGTGATTACTATTAAAGTGCATTAGATAAAACATACGCATTGCGGCATGAGATGTTAACATGCGCTTACACATTCGGGACGATGAAACATGTGTAGGAATTATTTATATTGGCACATTGAAAGCGACATGTGCCACATGGTGATCATTTTCTTTCATATGGTTTCTTGTAATGCACAGAAGGTTTCTCATACAAATCTTATAATCTGACTACAGCCTATGCAATGCAGATGTTCTGCCAGAAGTTCCGCCCACAGATATGTATCGGTTCAAGGATTTTTTACTTGATATCCAAGAGTCAGCGCATGTTGCACAGGAGTTGGAGGTGCTCTTCATCACAAGGTCGATGGTTCGCTCCCGCGATCATGGCTCATTAAGTCATCCATCCTTCCAGGGACGGAAACTTGGCACCAGACTGGTCGTAGACTTGTCTGGGAGGATAAGCAGCACTGACTCGATACAGCGGGAGACCAATGCTAGTCATTATAAAGGCCAGATATGCATCCAATCACCTCAAAGGAAGCTAAGATTTGAAGACGAACGCATGGCAACCTGGGGGATCGGTCAACACCGAGAGCTAGAATCCTTTTTTTAATCAAGGATGTAAAAACTTCGAACCTCGGGCTGGATTTGGTGCCCATATAAGCATACCAGAACAAACCGTAGACGGATGGTTGGTAACAGCTCTGGTACCTTGTATCGTAGATAGACTGCTAGCATAATACGGACTCCTGTTGTGCAGTGGTTAATACGCGCCTCCGGAAACGGTGAGACGCTAAAATAAAGTCCCGTTTGAGGTCCAAGATTTTGTATATCGCTCAACATCCCCGGATATATGGTTGTAACATCATAATACTGCTCGTGATGCGGTAAAATGTAAAGTTTTGGAGATTATTTTTCGCTTAATAATCTAGAGAAGGCCTCTTATTGGACAACTTTCTCTCATCGGCGAGGAACTATTGTCTTGAAGAGAGTCTGCGCCATCATAAAGCATCCACGGGTCGTCCATAAGGCCACACGACGTCATCGACGCATCGCATCGGTGTCATTGCACTAGATACGATATAGAGCCTAGTATCTCTATTGATTTTACGCTATTTATTTCTGGACTCGATATTTTCGATTGCCATACTTTACAACGGAGACCAGAGTAGCGCAGTGGCTAGTGATGCAGTGTATCAGAAAGCGATTTGATAAGCGATGCTCTGACTCGATCCTCTCCCCTAGACCAATTTCTTGTAATCAATCAGCTGAGCGTCTTAGAGAACGTTTTAGTATGAAATGAATGATTAATAAACTACTCCGTACTGATAATGATGTTCCGACACTTTTCCTTTATCGCAAGCCATTTTTCAACCGTTTGTGGACAAGGCCTTTCACGCTTTTTTACAAACTTTTAATAATCATTCGATAGCCTTAATCTCGGAGACTTCAACAGTATACTTGGTTTCCGAAAAAGTCCTCTCATCGAGCTGCAGCAATGGAAATAAAATTGGGTTTCACACGTGATGCGCGTTACTATGCGTTTGTCGATTCGTGCTACAGGCATCGATCTCAAAGTCGCTTCGTAGAAGCGCGATTTTCGTTATTTATTTGAAAATTTTTTCTCTACTCCGTAGAAATTCAGGAGATTCTCGTACTAGAGTTGTAGAAGAGACTTCGTTCTATCGTTTTATGGCCTTAGATTTTTATTTTCATTTCATATTGCCAAATAAACTCGCTACAAAATTCCAGCCTAAGCAGCCTAAGCCTAGATGTGCGAAAAGTAACTTTCTTTCCGCTCCTCCAGTGCTCTGTGAAGACCTTTCCAAAAACCAAACTTAGCTTCAGAATCAGCAAAATTTGTGCTATGAAATCACTATCAAAAGCCTGTTGAGAGATCATCCGGAAATCCTTGCCGAGCTAATGAAGCATGTCGAGTGTGAAACGTGATCTTATATCCGCTGCTACATCGCTCTGAGGGGGCCTTTTCAGAAATCCACCACGCTGTCGGAATCGCCGAGATTTTGGCTATCGAACGACTAGCGATATTCAGAAGGAAAAAGAGAAGGCCTTGTCCCGAAGGGGTTGAAAAAAGGACGAGACATCAGTTTCGAAATGACCGCAAAATTTCGTTGGATCATTCCCGAGACAGGCGCGAAAATGGTCACATACCGTAAGAAGTTAGGCAGTGAGATGTTACTGAGCAATTTACTTGCGAAAGTTCCCAGCCAGTCGATGCACGAGACTACGGTAAGTCTATAGTATCGATTGATTTTATCGATCGCCCTATGGACTTAGCTAAATCCTTGTCATTTCTTTTCTAGACACTTTATTGATCCCTCTTCACTGGATTTTTTTTCCCTTGTCGGTTCCCAGTACTTCTAGCATTCATTTTGTTTTTCGTCTTCTTCTTGAACGGCGTAGAATACTGGTTGAGCGAGTCTCCTTGCAATCTCGAGGATAGCCTGGCTGTGCCGCTCCATAGGGCGTTCTTTGTTGACTGCCGGAGAGAGTTGAGGAGTGGAGCTCGGCTCCGCTCACGCGGCGGCGAGCACCACAACCACTCGGCCACGGCGCCCCCTTAACATTTCTACATTTTCTTGGAGCGTCTTGTTTTTATTTCTATGTCAAAGTTAGGTTTTTTTTCTGTTATCTTTGGACAACTGCATATTTGACCCCATTCGTTCGATAGAAGCTTTTCATAAGAGTTTCAGTAATCATTTGGAAGCTCAATCTCTGGCTAGCGCCGTACATAGCCGGTTTTCTGGAAAAGCTATCTATAGCGCTTCAACGGAGCGAGAACATTTGTGTTTCACACGAGCCGTTTTCTCGCACGACAGAGCTCTTTCTTCAGACTATTAGTAATCACTCGATAGCGTAAGATTCAAAGATTCCAACGCCATGCTTTTTTTCTGAAAAGACCGTTTCTCTGCAATGCAGCAGGGAAAATGAGATTGATTCACATACGCTGGTGCGGGTATTTTGTTTCAATTAGGGGATGGGGCGCGGGCAGATGCGGCGAAATCAACACTGCCGTCGATCGTTTGGCTCTTCGGCGGGTCATTTGGAAGCGCGATTTTTGTTATACAATTAGGAACTGCTTCTTTGCTTTGAAACAAACTCCAGATTAAATGTCTGAATCTGATACTAGAAGATTTTCTCTACACGTTCATGTGCCTTCCATGCTTCCAGCGAAGTAATAGTTGAATTGCGTGGCCGACGTAAAACATAAATTCATTTTGGATTTGACAGCGTTATAGAGCGCATGTGGCGCAGTGGTTAGAGGTGCTTTGCGTCGCACACGAAGTCAATTGTTTCGATCTCGCGCTCATGGCTCACCAAGTCATCCATCCCTCCGGGTCGATAAATTGGTACCAGGCAGGTCTCAGACTTGTCTGGGAGGATAAGCAGACTGGCTCGGTTCAGCGGGAGGCCACCGCGAGTCATTGTAAAGGCCAGACATGCATTCAATCACCTCTAACGAAGTTAAAAATTGAAGTCGAATGCATAGCGCATCCCTCAGGGATTGATCAACGCCGAGAGCTTTATCCTTTATCCTTATAGAAGGGTCCTTTCAGAAAACCGGCCACGTTCCGCGCCAGCCAGAGATTTGAGCTATCGAATGGTTACAAACACTCTTACATAAGCTCTTATCCAGCAAAAGGGATCGATTTTTTTTATCCCGTGTCGTCTAACGGAAATGAACCAAAGTTGCATTTCACTCAGTATTCTCGGCTACTATATATATGGTATTCCTAAGATGTTTCAGCCAACCAGTAAGACTTCTTCGTCTGGCAACGACGAATCATCGACAACATCTGCTTCGGATGCTTCTGATCAGTACGTTATAGTGCTTACTTCACTTCATGGTCATCCCAGTGCTGCTGTCTTCAGCGATCGTTTCCGGTTCTTTTCATGGATATTCGACACCATTCGCTGGACAAGAACTTTTCAGAAGAGTGGCAATAATCATTCGAAAGCTTAACTCTCTGGCTACTGCGCTACATAGCCATTTTTCAATAAAGAACGTTTTATGACGTTTCGGCAAAGGAAAACATTTGTATTTCACATACGAGTTTTTCCTCGCAAGACAGAGCTTTTTCTTTGAACTGTTAGTGATCGAGTGTAAAACACTCTGGGTTCGGTGAAAAATTTCACTGGACATAGACTGTAAAACGTTTGTGTCGCTAACTCTTAAAGTGGGGACTGGAGCTCCTACAGAGATTAGCAAAAGACGAGAAAGGGTCACTGCCCGATTGACGAGATCGCAAGATCGAAACACGTGTATCGGGCTCTATAAGTCAGCCCTCCTTAATAGATCACCGACATGCATGGCTCAAATAATGATTATCAGGCATATTGAAATATTAGTAATCATTCGATAGTGCAAGATTCAGAGATTCCAACGCTGTGCTTATCTTCTGGAAAGTCCGTTTCTCTGATGTGTAGCTGGGCAGATAATATTGGTTCATGTGCGCGGGTATCTGTGTTTTGGCCAAACGGGCTGCAGGGGATGAGGGCCAGGGGAAGGGGGAGTCGCCGTAATTATCGATCGATGGCGCCTACGTGAAGTGAGGTTTTTGCCATTCAATCAGGATTTGTTTTTCTTCTTCGAAAGAAATTCCATTTAAAACATATTACTTTGATACTCAAAGATTATCTCTACACGTTCATATGCTTTTTGTGCTTCTACCGAAGTAATAGTTGAGTTGCACGCCCGATGCGAAGCATAATTTTGTTCCGATTTGACAGCGTTATAAAGGGGTGTTTCAAAAACCGGCCACCTACGGCGCTAGCCAGAGATTCAAGCTTTCGAGTGATCGCCAAAACTCTTGTGAAAATTTCTTGCCCAGCCAAAGAGGTCGACTATTCATTTGTTACCCAATAACGGAAAAGAACGTCGTTTCTTCTATGATTTAGTCAACATAACGAGGTTAATATGGGGATTTATTCAGCTAATGTCTCAACGTCCGCATGTTTTTTCAAAGTCTTTTCGACGATGTCCACACAGATGCTCGACATCGTTGTGGTCTTCGTCATCAACTTCTCGATAACGAGTGCAAGGGACCATGGGCAGTCGATTCGAATCGATCCCATGCGGCTCCGACGAGCATCACACCCACTCGGCCACGGCTTTCCTTCAATCTTCACATCAATATTCCTGAGAGGAACGAGTGGTAAGCAAAAATTCGACTTCAGACTGGAGTTCACCCTGCATTTCACCCATACGGGGGGCGATAGAGAGATACTGAAGAATGAATGCTGGGTAAACGATGGCCTGTGGTGTAGTGATAACACGTGCCTCGGGTATGAGTAGAGCGCGAGTTCAATCCCATCTGAGGTCGAGTTTTTGTTCACTATTTGATTCTCTTAGGATATTTGAAATAGCATGACACTAGGAAAAGGCAGTAAAACGTAGGAAATCTTCTTATCAATCTCGTTAAATTTGCGAAATCATAATATACTATTGATTGGTGATCTAAAGAAAAGGGAAAGCCGGCCTTCAAATGATTGTCGCGCTTGGTCCTTGTTCTCTTCGGCGTATTATTTCTTATCATTCATAGTTTTTCTTATTTGTGGGTCAAAGACGGTTGTTATAATATAGTCGATCCTAGCAGTTATTCGAATGGGTTGTACTATAAAAGCCTCGTGTTTGGCTTACCAAGGGAAAACCGGAAATTATCGGACAGTATCGAATTTCGGAGAGCGCCTGTGGCGCAGTGGTTAGAGGTGCCCTGCGTCGCCCACGAGGTCACTGGTTCGATCTCGCGCTCATGGCTCACCAAGCGATCCATCCCTCCGGGGTCGGTAAATTGGTAGCAGACAGGTCTCAGACTTGTCTGGGTGGATAAGCAGCACTAACTCGGTTCAGCGGGAGACCACCGCGAGTCATTGTAAAGGCCAGATATGCATTGAATCACCTCAAACGAAGTCAAAAATTCAAGCCGAATGCATGGCGCATCCCTCAGGGATTGATCAACGCCGGAGCTTTATCCTTTATCCTTTTTATTGGATTTCATAGATAGTCGGGAATTCTCCGATGTTTTGTTCCTTATGTTGAACCAAGATCTTCAGACTGCTTAGACATCTCCGATTCGTCTAAAGTTGAATTCCTTTTAATGTAGATTGAAATTTTCAGTTTAGGAGACCGTTGTCGACTTTGAAGACACCATTGAATGATTGCCGTCGGGACTCAAACATAACCCTACCACTATTATATACCGTAAGTTACGTACGTACTTTTGATGATGGATTGTCCTTTTTGTGAAACTTCTACCAGGTTGGTCTGTCTTCTTTTTCAAAACCGACGACTTAACGTTCCGGTGCCTACGCCTTCCTCAGAGCCTGAACGAGTCCAAAACTCAAATGATTGACGATTCATAAGAATAATTTAAAGCTCTGAGGATGGAGAACTCGTCGAAACGTACAGCCATCGATTTTGAGAAAGATATCGCAACCAAATGCCCTCAAAATTGACAGTCATTGAACCTCGACATGACCAATCAATAGTAATTCTCCAACATAATAAGATCTCGCTTCAAATTAATACATCTAGGCAGCATATTTTAAGGCTTTCATGAAGTCTGTTACGACAGTTATGCAGTGCAATATACGTGTTTCGGCCGTGCAGCCTCGTCAGGTTCACAGTGCCCCTCGTCCATGCCAATTTCACTCGGGAAAGAACCTTCTCACGTAGAGGAATCGCCGGCAAACATGTTTCACCGCGTGTAAAGTGAAAATTCACTCAACCGCTTTGCCGTATACCTTCTCAGTGAAGTGAATTTTCACTTCACACGCGGTGTGACATGTTGGTCGACGATCCTTCTATGTAAGGGGGTTTATCCCTGTAAGAAGGATTGGCATAGACAAGGAGCCATGTGAATCTGACGAGGCTATAAGGCCGAAACACTTGTATTTCATTGTATAAGGGTCGTAACAGACCTCTTGAAAGGACTAAAATGTGCTGTTACGATGAAAAATATCTCACAAATTGTCCTTTTATATAAAGCTTGCCCAGGTTTGGTATAATAAATAAAGGATAACGTTCTCGGCGTTGATCCATCCCTGAGGGATGCGCCATGCATTTGACTTCAATTTTTGACTTCGTTTGAGGTGACTGAATACATATCTGGCCTTACAATGGCTCGCAGTGGCCTCACGCTGCACCGAGTCAGTGCTGCTTATCCTCCAGAGAAGTCCTGAGACCTGTCTGGTACCAATTTACCGACTCCGGAGAGATGGATGGCTTGGTGAGCCATGAGCGTGAGATCGAACTATTGACCTCGTGTGCGACACAGAGCACCTCTAACCACTGCGCCACATGCGCTCTTAGGTTTGGTATATGTTTCTCAAAATCGATGGCTGAACATTTCGGCGACGTCGCCTTTCTTAAGCCTGATCGTCTATTTTTATGTAACGTGCAAGTTTTTGAATTACTTATTTATCACTTTGAATTAGCGATGTACAAAATCACACAAAAAACGTCAAGGCTCTGAAGGAGGCGAAGTCACCCGAAATGTTCAGCCATCAATTGTAAAGAAAGACATCACCCAAGTTGTTTAGAATAAAACAGTTTGGAGATGTTCTCAAACCGCTAGTTGATTTCATGGAGTATTACTACTGATTCTTTATCTAGTGAATTCTTTGTCTGGAAAACATCATTGGTTGTCATATCCTCTTCAAAATCGACGGCTAACGTTTCACCGACTTCAAAGTTTCTTCAAAGCCGTTTCGTTAGGTAAGAGACTACCTATGTTCCTTTTGTCTTCCTTTCTGTCCTGTCAGTAAGGCAGAAAATTGTCTGAGCTCGACAATGTGTGAAGTTTCTTCCTTTCTGTCTTTGGAAAATACTTCCTCTCTCCTTTTTTTGAAAGGAATACGTAGTCTTACACCTTGCAAAACGGCTCGGAAGAAGATGAAGCTCCGAAACGTTTAGCCATCGCTGTGTGGAGAAAATACGCCAAGTTTGGGTTGCCGAGGTTCAGAATAAGTCAACGTTTCGATTTCTATTGGTTATGATATTTTTCTCTCTTCATAGTGCTCTAGTAATGGAGGTACAAACGATCTGAGACGGCAAAGTCTATCGTCGGCTAAGTCGTCGTTTGATTTGCCGTATGTTTTTCTATATTTCTTAGAATTTGTATTTGTAATATGCCTAATCTTGACTGATTTTTCTTCAGTCCATCAGCATCTGCCAATACCGCTGGTCATCAAACCCCAACGAAAGAAGAACCTGCCACCGCTACGTGGATAAGCAGCTCCTTCCGTAGAGTAAATTGAGTTGATTTATTTGATCTTTCTCGAGGAAAAGCGTTTTCCAGATCTATGTTTTTGGCTCAACTATGTTATGTTACATTACAGAGACAAATGAAGACCGTCTCCTTTTGCTGGACAAAACTTTTCCCAAGAGTGCTAGTGTTCATTCGAAAGATTAAATCTCTGGCTACTGCGCTACGTGCTCCTTTTTTGAAGTGACCCTTTTATAGCTCTGTAGCATTAACATAAACTTATGTTTTACATCGGCCGCTTGCTTTTACTATTACGTTGCTGGAAACGCGACATGCGTTTGAACTTGTAGAGGAAATGTAGTAGTAGCAAAATCATACGTTTCATTGAGAGATTCTTTCGAAGTGAAGAGAAATTCCTAATTAAATAACAAGGATTGAACACCACATTTGTAACCTGCCGACACGATCGATCGATCGCCGTGATCTAAACCACGCACCATCCCCTTCCCTATCCCAGCCACACAGCCGAAAACAATGCCCGCGTATGTGAAAATCAGTCTTATTTTCACTGCTGCATTGCAGTGGAACGGTCTATCCGGAAAGTAAGCACAGCGTTAGAATCGGGGAAATTTTACGCTATCGAATGGTTACTTATAATTTGACTAAAGATTACTGTCCCACCAGAAATATATGTGTGTAGAAGACGAATGTTTTCTTTCTGGTGCAGCGTTACCAAGAGGATTTTTCCAAAAGACGCTACGTAACTCAGTAGTCTGAGATTTAAGCTTTCCAATGACTACCGACACCCTTGTAAAAAACTTGTCCAGCGAAGGGAGTCGTTTCGTCATTTGACCCCGGATAACATGCTTGTACCTTGTTTTTTTTATGAAGAAAGACCAGCATACAAACCTTTTTCGAACCATTTACCTTTTCTCTATTGTTTTCTGATTTTTATTGAATCATATTTTCAGTAAAGTATTTCCAATGAAAAAGAGAGAAGAATATTTAATGTAAAAAAGGTACATTTTGCTTACCTCGATCCATTTTCAGTCCTTTGCAAACAAGGTCTCTACCCCTTTTTTTCTCCAGATTTTTATTGAACATTCGATAGCTTTAGTCTTGGCAATTTTGATCTTCACTCGTTTCTTGATAAGGACTTTTTAAGTCCCCTTTAGCCAGGGAAATAAGATTGAGTTCCACACTTGAAGTGCTTTCTTCTGATCAGTTGGGATTTCCGGTTAATGGTCTTTCAGCAGACTTTTTGACACTTATTTCATGGCATAAATTTTGATGATTTCTAGGTTTAGATTGGTTTTCAGACTAGTATTCAAAGAGCTATGGAAGACCGTAGTGAAGATTATGTTTCGCACTCCTAAGCTGAGGCGCTTTGATTGATGTTAAGCAGCTGGTCTATTTGGTAATATAGAATGGAAGCAAAAGCGTTGACCAATAGAATGATAGAGCCCAAGTTTCTTCTACAATTCAATTGCAGAAATTCTGGGCATTTCCACTAACGGAGAAGCCTTCTTCCAATAAAACATCGAAAATACGCGCCATCATGCGTATTAGGTGGGAAACTCTATTTAATCTCCATTCTGATATGCACGTTTAAAAGGCCTTCCCGGAAATCAAATGCAGTATTGAAGTAGCTGAGATTTGACCTATCGAATGGTTGCTAAAAGATTTAGAAAAAGCGGGAAAGGCCTTGTCCCATAGGGTCTTAGAATGGAATGCGATGGACCGGAAAGTATTGCTAAAATTTCACGTTCCGCAGATCGTTCCGCTCTCTTTAGTTATCCCTGTGAGATATCCGTGAGCTTAGTGAAGTTCAGAAGGTGGAAAACCGGATATTTCAGGTTGTGAGCGCAATAAATCCCTTGTCTAATGAGAAGAAGGATTTTGAGCGAGAAGCGGAACAACGAGAGAGGTCACGGCACAAAGATATGTATCTAACGCGACCGAAAATATGCCGATTGCCTCTAAAAAGTACGTTTTTTCAAGCTTACTGTTAGTTCAGGCTTTATGTAATCAACAAGAACTTAATTCAATCACTTTCATCGCTGAAAGAATGATAGTTGGACTGGAAGGACCCCCTGTAGTGCGGTATGGTTAGCACGCGCCCCCTGAAGGACTGAGACGGGAGTTCGGATCCCGTAGCTGTTCAAAGTTTTGTATGATCATTCGACTTTGTTGGAGTTTTGGCTTTGTTGTGTTATGTGGTTCTGACTCCTGATTGCACTGTTGTCCGCAGTTCTTTCTTTTTGATCTAATGAACACGACGAGGTCGATAAATAAGATCCATTCGGCTAGGGTTTCGACGTCTTCACCTACTTCAAAGCTGATGATTCGAGTCCGAGACTAGCGAACGACGTTAGGCAGTCGACTCGAATCATCGGCTCGAAGAAGAGGAAGGCTCGAAGCGTTAGCAAAATAGGTCCTATTCATGAACCCAGTGGTATTAATGAATCATGAAGGTAGCTATCAAAGGATAAAATAAAAGCTCTCGGCGTTGATCAATCCCTGAGGGATGCGCCATGCATTTGACTTCAATTTTTAACTTCGTTTGAGGTGATTGAATGCATATCGGGCCCTTACAATGACTCGCGGTGGCCTCCCGCTGAACCGAGTCAGTGCTGCTTATCCTCCCAGACCAGTCTGAGACCTGTCTGGTACCAATTTACCGACCCCGCAGGGATGGATGGCTTGGTGAGCCATGAGCGCGAGATCGAACCATTGACCTCGTGTGCGACGCAGAGCACCTCTAACCACTGCGCCCATGCGCTCTTTTTCAAAACACGACCTCAGGCGGGAATCGGATCCAACTTTCATTCTATCCGGGGACGCGTGCTCTACCACTACACACTGAGGCACGAAGGTAGCTATCATCGCTCAGTATGGCGAGGTCGAAGAAAAGTTGGTTTTCCTGAAGTGTTCTTGTTCTTATTTAGCTGTATCGCAGTTTTGCATATCGCTAAGCGGCTGTGGTTTCCTTGGCACATATCACTTCGGAGCGATGGATTGTTTAATGAAGAATGGTCAGGTCAGTTACATCAATTTTCACTTTCGAATGGATTTTCCTACTTTTTCTCTTTCAGCATGTTATCTCCCGTCTGGCCAGAGTGAGTGGTGCATCAGCCGGTAGTTTAGTCGGTTCACTATTACTACTTCAACCTGATAAGTGAGTGCTACTCTGTCATCTTCAGTTCCACTTCCAGTCGAGATTACACGAGAGTTCTATCTCTTGTGAAATCGTCATTTCTCTTCTATTTCCAAGAGTTTAAAGCGGAGGTTTATGAGGTTTTCAATAACGTGTTTACACCTCTATTTGCGTCGGCAACTAAATGATCGTGGATTCCACCGATCGGATGGTTTTAACGCATCCTTATGTTTGAAACATGGTGTTTAAAACACCTAAATTGTTTTGTTATTCCACTATTACTAGTTAGAAGTTTGTGTTGGTTAGTTATTGTCTCGTTTATATCACAATTTGGAAAAATGGAAGAACAAAACGCGCCCTTTTTATTTTCTGCATTATTTATTGCATCGTTGTTCTCTACTTCTTACATTTCAGAGGCTTTTGGATATCATATGTAACATATATATATATATATATATAACACATATATGTATATATATATATATATATATATATTTGTCAATTCTAAGGGATTTATATTGTAATATCCTTTGTACCATTCATTACAACTGACTAAATGGCAACAGCAACAGTACAACTGCGTAGTGAACGAGCGCTTTTTTCTTCAGACATTTGAGATCTATAAGCCAAAAAACATAGGAGGGTGTGTGTGTAGGAAAACATGGGAAATCATGTGATACGGGAAGTTAAAAATTTTTCCAGTCGAGGAAAAAACTTAATCATCTAGCAGAAATCGCGCGCAGTGCCCAGCTGGTGTTTGTAGAGGGTAAGAACCTGCATTCATTTAGTTACCAAACCGGAATTTGGTGTGGTAAAGAATTATCCGAACAAATCTGAGAAAGACGAGTTTCTCAGTTGTTTGCTTTAGTGCCTTCAAGTCGACTGTTTCTTTTTAAATTCTGCTGTGAACGTCCAAAATAGTCTGAGAATCTTTTAAGCCTTTTTGAGTCTCCAACCTACTATCACAAGATGTTAAGAGGCGTGTGCTGTGATGAGGCGAGCGAGACTGCCGAAGCGTACGTAAACCTTGACATTCGACCTCGAAAATGTTTAACTGCTTGACTTCCGCGGACCCAAACTGGGCATGTCCGGCAAAGGGGAACGACTCTACCTTCTCTGCCCCGATTAGTCGCCGACTAAAGTACTAGTTTTTGTTCAAAACCGCACGCGAATCCGTCCAAAACTTAGCTGCGGGTCTTTCAACGAAATGTGTACCCTGGTCGGGGACTAATCGTGACAGAGGAGGTGGAGCTTTCCGCGCCGGCGAACACTCCTAATTTGGGTCCGCGGAAGTCAGCTGGTTGAAACATTTTCTTGGACTATTTCGAATGTTCATAGCGAAGTTAAAAAAAAGTCGATTGGGGGCATGTCTATATAACGATATTAAATCGTTCCATAAAGTTTGGCACTAGGGCAGTATCACCAGTTTTATTGAACAGAATTGATTAAATAGCATGATTTTGGTATCGTTCAATTGCGCATTTTCCTTTGGACATTTTGGCATACAATTTCCCTATAGTTGCTTCAAGATAGAGCTGTCGTGGAAACAAAGTCCCGTGGTGCTCATGCACTATGACACGTACGGGAAAATATTAGTGAAACGGCGCGCAAGATTAGTTGAGCTTCTTGTGGACGACCCGAGCACGACTGATCATCGACACTGTTCTCTCCAGCTTCTAACTTCGCTAGCCACTCCCTGGTCGTGCCATGACAACTCATCTCAGAGAGTCTATGGGCAAGTTCTGTTCCAAACTGTTTGCTAGAAAACGCGCAATTGAACGATATCAAAATTATGCAATTCTATATACTTCTGCCCAGTGAATTTTGTCTTTTTCCAATAAATTTTGTGTATTACAATAGATTCCTATAGTGTAAAACTTACGGAACGACCTAGTGATAACTGAAAGCAACCATCGACTGAAAAAAAGTGGTGGAAACCACATTTCCCGATGGTCTTGACTGAACATTTCCCCGTCCCTCTGTCAGTTGATCAAAGTAAAATTTTTATAATTATTTGTAATATTGTAGTTATATATCCTCAGATTTTATACCAATTGATATCCGATATTAGATTCGAAACAAACTTTTTTTAGATTGGGACTTGGCCTCCGCGTAATGTTTGATTTGGGAGAGGAACTTACGAAACTGAGATTTGGTGCACTTACTCCAGGCTATTGTCTGAACGATAAGTTGCTCAAGGTGGGTAATATTCAATTAGAGCATTTGAGAAAGTTTTTACAAGCTAAATTACTCAATTCCAGCATGACCATTCGATAACTTTATAATCATTTCCAGCTTATATGAGATTGGTAGCAAAACTATCGTCTTCAGTAGCGACTCGAGTTTACTGCCTGAGACAATACTCTTGTGAAATGACCTTCCACAGTCGTATCGTCGAGTGGAACTCTTCATAGTGGAACCATCCGAATAGACTGGGCCTCATCCAGCAGTTTGCTAAAGAGGCCCGTATCTCAAGTAGATACTTCAATGGGGAGAAAACTCGAATCGTTGTGGCTCTAGGAAAGGCGATAACGCCAGAACAGTTAAAATAAAAATATCTGTAACTAGCTCGTATCTTTCTTTTCGACTCTTTTTGATACCTCGCTTAAAACAATAGTATCTAATAAAATATTCTTAGCCTTTCATGAGGTCTGTTACGGCTCCTCTAGCACCAGAAGTACGTTTCGGTTTATTCTAGCATGCTTCATCAGTAAGACGTGCCTTTCGGTTCAGCCAATCCCTTACATATAAAAGAACCCACGCCGTAAATGTTACACTGCTCGTAAAGTGAAGGATCACCCGACATGTAGTGCTTTACAGTCGATTGCTCATGGCTGGTAGAACGTACATTGTAATGCCTTTCTTACTGACTGTTTTTGAGACCTTGCTTGAAACAATATAATCTGATAACATATCAAGCCTTTTATGAGGTCTGCTTAAATGTTATCGGATTTTATTGTTTTAACCGAAGTCTCAGAAACAGCCGATAAGAAACTATTACAATATGCGCTCCACCAGCCTTACATGTAGTGTAACATTTTCGGCGTGGATTCCTTTATATATAGAGGATTGCTTGAGTCGAAAGGCACGTGCTACTGATGAAGCTCGCTACAATAAGCCGAGACGTACGTCTAGCACCAAACGGGCCATAGGAGACCTCATAAAAGTCTTGCAATATGTTATCAGATTCACCTCTGGCCTACACAGTCCATTATCAATTCTCTGTGCGATCCTAGCACTTCTCGCATTTGTCTCCTACAGTGGTCCTCATTTCACGTCGTGTTTCGGGTGCTACTTTATAATTTCGTCTTCATCGTGAATGTCGTAGAATGCTGGTCCGAGACGATTTTCCTTGTAATTTTGAAAGTGGCTGAGCTAGGGTGTCCCAGAAGCCAATCGTTGACTGATTGCAAGAGAATGTCGGAGGAGGGGATGGAACTAGCGCATTGTTATCGTTTCGCTTCTTTATACACTGCATCACTAATAACTGCGCTACCTCGCGTACAAGAGGCTATATCTCTACTATGACTACATCGTGTATAAGACGACAAGTTCTATTCTTATAATGTTATATTTCGTTGTGAAGTAGAGAGTGGTGGCAAATCAGGCTCCGGTAGTGCAGTTGGTTGGCACGTCCTCTGGGAAAGGTGAAATGCCGGTTCGCTTCCCACCCGACATCAAAGTTTTGCACATCACATTGTAAGGTATACACCTGAGATCGTGCTACCGCAAAAAAGGCAGTAGAATATAAAGAGTTCTTGACCACATAAAATTCGTCTTAATTCAGTCCTTATTGTAGATCGTTGAAGATTTCTTGCCTCAGGATATTTCGCCTGCTCAAGGCCGTTTGTTCATCTCTGTTACAAGGAGAGCGGTATGTTTAGCAAATCCTACATTCGTTTTCAGTTCCGTATAAGACTAGCGTGTTTAGGACGGTACGAATAAGCTCATTTCCCAGTATTCGAGTCGGGAAGAACTGCTGAGATGTTTGATGGCCAGTTGTTACATTCCATTGTATTCTAGGGGCTATGGTAAGCCACCTGTGATTGATGGTGATGTAAGTTCCGTAAAAGTTCTAAGGACTCAATAATGAAACAGTGTCGAGATAGAGATATGATTAAGGCTTGTATAGATGGAGGATATACGAATAATCTACCGGATTTCGATGATATGCGTACGATACTATCTCTCCATTCTCTGGCAATGCTGAAATCTCACCAATTGACGCAGTTAATTATTTTGACTGGAAGATGGTTGTCGCTAATCAGACGATGAATGTAAGTTATGCAGCGTATGTTTCTCCACATATAAAAGCCTCTGTTGAAAGTTAGTTGTCGACAGCTCCGATAAATCATATCGAAGGAAAAGTGGTAGTGAGTCTGTGGCCTAGGCATAATGAATAGCACGTGCTTCCGGTGTAGGTGAAACGCGGGCTCAACTCTCGTTTGAGGTCGATTATTTTGCAGTTTTTTCAACACTCAGATGTAGAGTTAGAACAAAATAACACTTCTTAAAAGCAGTAAAATAAAGACATAATAAATTTTTCGCATGTACTTAAGCTACTCAAGTTTAGCTGAACACGTATGGCTTTAAGCGGTGACTGCCTTAGACAACCTATAACTCCCTCCGAGATTTTCGTGGCGTATTTTCTCCTAATTGTTTGAGTAGTTCAGAACCTGACACGCTCATAGTAGGTGTAACAGGAACTCTTTTATTTCACTGCTTTTTAACAGTGCTATGAACTGAAGCAAAGTTTGATGTTGAAAAGCGCTGTGATTTACATGGACATATGAGTCGTACAGGCACCACATGTCAAAGAAAAGTATTGAAATCCGAGCCCCGACAGCGCAGTGGTTAGCACGCGCTCCCGCAAGTGGTGACACACGAGTTCATCTCCCACCCAAGGTTCAAAGTTTTGGCTATCACTCAAACATATCATTTTGAAAGCGGCTAGAGAAGGAATTCTCGTCTATTTTACCATTCATTTCAGGTGAACATACAAAATATTGTTCGAGGAGCTCAATCGTTGTTCCCGCCATCACGTATTCTTATGCAAAATTATTTCGATATGGGATACAGGGATACGCTACGATTTCTCATCAAACACGACATTATTCAGCGGCCGAAAGGAACAGAAGTCTAACGGATCCAATGAGAAACATGTTTCCATTCATGATGATGCCGATTAATTGCCTTATCTCTTTATACAGCCTAGGTTGATCCATTTACATTTCGATATGATTCACCCGGACATGTGATAGAGATCATTTGCTATGGATTTAACATGATTTTGGACGAGCTTTAAGATATACTTGAATTGTAACTCAGTTGTTTAGAAGTAAAAGTTTTCCTCATTGAGTATAGATCTATTTTAGCGTGAACTAAATATTATTAGGTTGTAGGAAAATGGTCTTGTGCAAATTTGAGCTCACCAGAAAGCTCATCTTTTCCTGCATCAAACGTTATAATATTTATCTATACAGCCTTAGAATGGAACTGTCAAAGGAGGGAATTTGTTTGCTGCTCAACTTCCACTACAAATTGGGTGTTAGCGCTTCCTTCCAGTCTTCCTCCCGAATGAATCATTATGTTTCCACACAATTTTCAGCCCAATCCGACAACGGATCCATGACTCACTCTATAAATTGGTATAGCGTTGTAGCGTAGAAAGACTGGAGTGCCAAAACGAGACGTCGGTGGTGCAACGGTTTAGCACATGTTCCCGGTAAGAGTAAGATTTGGGTTCAAATCCCGTCTAACGCAAACGTTTTTGCCCACTACTCTACATCATTGGGTTTTCTAAATTGGAACATTTTTTGCCACGTTCATTATGAGTCGATATTAACTCACACTGAGCTGATGTTCTTCAAAATATACATGAGTGAAAATAAACTCATATCGAATTAAGTATTGAGATGCCATAAAATTTTTTCAACAGGAAGTAGAAAAAGTCTATCGCATTGCCGAGAAGACGAACTCTACACATGTATTTTTTGGAAATTTAAACTAATCAAAAGTGTTTTTTTCTTGCGTAGCGACACGATATACCATTTGTCTAGACAGCTTTAAGAATGGAACTTTCAAAGGAAGAAATCTGTGTCTTGCTCCACTTTCTGCTATAAAATGGGTGTCAACACTTCCCACCGGCCTTACACACTGCAAACGCGACAAAAAGCTCATTTGGTAGGCTAAGAATGGGAGATTTTGGGGCGTCCGCCGTACAGCCCAGACTTGGTCACTGAGTGTCTACCACTTGTAGTTCGACGAGTCACTTTTCGAGAGGCGAGAAATTCCAAAATATTCTTAAAATTGAGGAGAATCTTCAAATTCTCTACAAATCGAGCTATCGCAAATTTTACCGCCGCACAAATCCTTAGAGGTATCGCTTATGTAGCTGAATTGTCTTAATGTGGAAGGAGACCACTTCGACTATCGATTTGTCTTTTGATCTAAGGTGATTGTGCAAAACTTTCGCTTCAGGCGGGACTAAACCCGCGCCTCACACTATCCGGGCGCGCGTGATCTATACGTTACACTACTGACGCACATTTAATGTTTTTTTTTGGTTAACTACAATAAGTTTTTCCCATATATTTTTGAAATAGGTCATGAACTTTTCTACAAACTATCATTTCAAGCAATTTAACCCTTTCAGTGACCCTCACGACAAACTACTTCACGTCACCGAGTGGACTTAACTCCTTCTCTGCGACACCATAAGATTCATACTGTCCCAATTCTCACAAACTATAACGTCATGATAAAAGGATAAAAGCTCTTGGCGTTGATCAATCCCTGAGGGATGCGCCATGCATTCGACTTCAATTTTTAAACTTCGTCTCCCGCTAACCGAGTCAGTGCTGCTTATCCTCCCAGACAAGTCTGGGACCTGCCAGGTACCAATTTACCGACCCCGGAGGGATGGATGGCTTGGTGAGCCATGAGCGCGAGATCGAACCATTGACCTCGTGTGCGAGGCAGGGCACCTCATCATCATGATATCATAGTTGCAATCCCGATATTACCAAAGACAAAAAAGTTTATCACTAGAATTGGGATAATGCAGTAAATACAATATGGGGAACTGGAATTGTCAATATAAAACTAACAGAAACCTGTTCGAGATATAAAACATTCAACGTTTTGAATAACGGGGAACTACCGGCTCAAACAATTCCTTTGTAAAAAAAAAAAAATAAAAGAAATGCTAAAAAGACTCGATGGGAGGTGTACGACGACGGTATTCGGCAACAGCTACACTAACAAAAAGGCTTAATGACCTATAAGTCTGTCTTCCCTGTAGCTTTTGATTTATAATAACTTATGGTATTCGTCACACCCAAAGTCATTGGTTGAAAGCCTCATGGCCATACGTGTAAATCAGACGTGCCAACGATATCGGTTCACCTTGTGAAGTGCTCCTGTTGCCGCCCATAGGCCAGACACCGGAATTATACCACGTCCTGAACGAAAATAAATTTGTGTGTTCGATTGCAATATAACCTGAGAGCATATTTTGAGGTCTTTCAGTGGTCTCGTATGGCACTCCTAGTGCTAGACGTACGCTTCGGCTTTCCAGCAAGCCTCATCACTAGCACGGTACCTTTCAGTTCAACTAGCCCTCACAACTAGAGGTATCGGTGCCAAATGTGTTAAGAATGTGTTGTCAATTGTGTCTGAAAACGTTCTCCCGTACTCACTCATTATTAAGCGTTTCGTGAAGGAGTCCAAAACACCAAAATGGTTTTTTTTTCTCGCTAAGCAAAGGAGAATCAGTTCAGATAATTGAAACTGAATGAAAGACCTCTATACCAACCCAGCTAACGACACTGGACAAGCAATGCCTCTGAAGGTCTCACTCCTACTTTTAACCCGTTCGGAACGGAAGCATTTTCGCTTTTCTCTTAGACTGTCAATAATCCTTCGAGAGCTTAATCCATTCGGGAGAGCGCGTTCTTTCCGTGGCTAGACCAATCGAATACGAGTAAGTTTCACGAGATCGAGCGTGAGTTGATAATTTTAATATTACGTGAACGAGAAGACTTGAGAAGCTGTAAACAAGGCATAATTGTAGAATAGACTTTGCCCTATCGCTTCATGGGTATAAATGATGATATATGCTATTATTTAGCTTACTACGGTTCAGAACAAAAATCCCAATGACCTTCGGAGTAGTTTTGCAGCTTCAATTTAGTACAAATTTCAACAATCTTAACATTTGCATATTCCATACAATTTTATGATTCACCGTAGTAAAGTAAAAGAAAATGACAGTTAATGTAGCCAAATTAACAGTCAATTAGCTCAATTTTTCGAAAAAATTTTTTTCTCGAAATTATCACGTGCGCTAGTTGTGGATTCAGGCCCGCTCTTCCTAACTGAATCGTCTTTCGTGGAACTCGCTGACCCTTAAAAGCGAGAGAGAACAATCAACCGCATGTGTCACAGGTCAACCCTAACCAGTGCACCAGACGCTTCCGCGGATTTGAAAACGAACTTGTTTTCCAATAGTAAGTAGCTTTGTGGTCCATCCACTGTTATTTGCTTGCTTTTCGTTGAGGGAAACTCTACGCATGGTGGTCAAAGCCGGGCCACTAAAGGCTCTATAAAAGTCAAGTGAGTACGAGAGCAGCATTTTTTACACGAACCCCGCCACACTGAATCAGAGCTGTAGATGTAGAACTCCTTATCAGTAGACCGTTCTAAGGCAGACTAAACCCCTAAGTCGACAAAATGCTCATTACTAAAAATCTAGAATCTGCAGTAAGAACGAGTGAATTACTGTTAGGGTAGTTACCAGTAAGTGAGCAATGGAACCCTTTACCTGTGGTGATGATATGCTCCACTGAACCTCTCAAAAGAGGGAGTTCATCCCAAAGGACTCGCCATGTTCATGATATAAAAAAGTAGTAATTTAGTAGTCGAAACAGACATCCAATACTCACCATAACATACGGCATAAGTTTCTGCACCCAAGTTGTAGATGTATGATTCAAACTGACCATGTCGGAAGTTGCCTCCTGAACTCGCTAACAGTTACAACAGTCAGTAGAAGGAGTTAGAGGTCAATAAAAGCGACATATCTTTAGAATTTTTTAAGATATAAGTGAACGTAAGTTTCAAGGAATGTAGTAGATAAGTTTCAATGAGAAATCTACACGTTCATTGCTGACTTATATGCCAAACCTGCACTAAATGTCTCCTTATTCGGTATATAGCTGACGTCAGGTAAACGAACAACGGAACCCATTAGAACAGTACAAGTACTATTGCTCCAATGTGAGCCTAAAATTGAACATTTGCGCAAAAATAGCCAACACAATAACAACTCTTTCCAACTAACCAATTCGTCCAGCAACAGGATACGGGGTTCCGATGACCGCAATGAATTCAGTCATCGATGCATGAAGGAATAGTGCTTTCAACGGGATACCACCAAGGGTGAGTGCAACCTATACAGGAAAAAATCAATCAGGAAATAAAATATCGACAAGATGGAGAGAGAATAAGGTCGGGATCAAGTCCTCCTACTTACAGTACATCATGGTACCGAGTAAATGGCCCAAGGTTCCACTTATATGGTTCTAGATTTCCGGCACGATTAAAAGATGCTCGTGAATCAACTTCTATTACTTACAAGACCTTTTATACTTGAACTTCGCACCAAATTAAAAGTCTATAGACTTTTGCCCCAGCAAAGCACCTCTACGGCTTGGCGGGTGATTTGAAGTTAGAATTTAACTTATTTTTTTCTACTTGAAACAATGCATCTTCACATCCTGTATAGATCCTAACCACGCTCTGCTCAACCTTTCGGCTTAAAACCCACATCCGTCATCTATGGTCCTCTCGGCTTTACGTACGGATTCAGCTGCTACATTACCACTTTACATCCTCAATGAGTATCACTCAATGATGGTCAAATTGACTCGCCCAGAAGGCAAATGAGGGATTGGATAGTCCACGACGAGATCAGAGACTAAATTCTTTCATGCTGTTTTAACAATTGTATTTTGAGCGCCCGATGATCAATTGAATATGATATACGCTAAGATAGATATTTATGCATAAGCAATCTGATCTTCATCCCAAAGATCTGGAAAAATAGACTACGTAAAGTTTGTGTGGAAGGGACTTACCCAATATGGTTCGATAGCAATCGCAGTTCCATAAGTCCGTCTTAAGTCTGTCGTCAAACGACTTACTGCAGATGCAGCGTTGTTGGCGCCTAGAAGATTATAGGCTGAGTAAATACTGAAACAGATAAGAAAACAAGAGGAATTATTAGTTACTGCTCTACATTACACTCTTGGGAATAGTAGCGGGTGCTCTTTCTGATTATAAGGGAACAAATAAAAACCAATCTCATTCGCTGGAGAGAAAGTTTTCATAAGAGTGGTATTAACCATTAGAAAGCTAAGACTTCAAGCTACAGCACCACGTCGCCACTTTTCCAAGTAGCCTTTTCTTGACGTTGTTAAAGGATAAGGATAAAGTTCTCGGCGTTGATCAATCCCTGAGGGATGCACCGTGCATTCGACTTCAATTTTTAACGTCGTTTGAGGTGATTGAATGCATATCTGGCCTTTACAATGACTCGCGGAGGCCTCCCGCTGAACCGAGTCAGTGCTGCTTATCCCTTCCAGACAAGTCTGAGATCTGTCGTACCAATTTACCGACCCCGGAGGGGTGGAAGGCTTGGTGAGCCATGAGCGCGAGATAGAACCATTGACCTCGTGTGCGACGCAGGGCACCTCTAACCACTGCGCCACATTTGACGTTGTTACAAAAGGAAATCTGTTGTTTGCAGACGTGTTCCTTTCCTCGCAGGACAGAGCTCTTTCTTTGAACTATAAGTAATCATTCAATACCGTAATCAATGCTGATTCCAACGCTATGCATATATCCTAAAAAGACAGTCTGAGATAGTTTTACATGGATTTAACAGCCTTACAAAAGTGTGTTCTGAAAAACGGTCATGTGGGGCTCAAGCCAGAAATTTGAGCTACGGAATGAATACCAACACCTTATAAAACTTCTCCAGCGAACGAGGTCGGTTTTTCATTTGATCCCTTATAATCAGAAGAAACCGAATCGAGATAGGTATGGGCCGTCCGAAGCACGTCAGTAACTCAGAGCTCATTACCAAAAGGTGGTGATGTGTTCCATCAACATTCTCTAAAGAGGGATACCTCTCCGGAAAGGAACGGAGTTCGGAAGACCTCTCCCGTTGCGCTGAGTTCTCTTGATCACTGGGCGAGATTTCTCCAGTTCTTTTAAACAAATTCCCCCCTACGTGGAAAAATATAGCATGACTTTTTGTTCAATGAAGTCGTTTAACGGGATTTTACGATGGCTCTGGTATATTACGCCTCATTAACCACTAACTGGCACAACCCGGTACGTCGCACAACTCGCGACTGTCAGAGATCCGAACGAGAGATCTCGACAATCTGTTCATGCTGTTCGACAATCGCAGGAAATGTGCGATATATTGTTACGTGGCTGAAGATATCAGAGCCGGGGTCTCGATGGGACAGTGGTATCATGTGCCCCACGTATGAGTAACACGGGTTGAACACCCGCCTGACTTTCAAAACCTTGACATTTCATCAGCTTCCTTGGATATGTGATTTAATTTGATAACATTTCCTTCTACTTGACTCGAATATCATGCACTAAACAGATAACAGCACTTCTTTCAATCACTTCATTGGTTTCCACATATCTGTTATCGATGGTGGCCTTGCTGATTGCGCAGGTGTGGTCGCAATGCTGCCTCACGATTTTTGATCTGTATGAATATCGTAGAATTCCAGCAGAACCTCTCTGGAATCTCAAGAGAACGGCGATTCCCATGTCCTCATTAGCCTCTGCGGCTCAGAGAAAGTTTTCCAAACAAATCTGGGCTATCACTTTGTCGAAAATCGAAGTGGGGGCTCGAGGGCTTCGAGCTGGCATAGAACAGCACCGTCGCCGCTACCACTGTCCATAACTATGCTGCACTTGAATCAAGTCTCATGATTTGCATAGTATGGAAAAATCTCATTACTTTCCATTACGAGACAATATAAACTCACATAATGCCATTAACTGTTCCGCTACCGCGGACCCACTTCCTCTGCATCTCTAGCCCCCAGCGTGGGACGCAATGAACGTATCACTGTTCCTATTACTGTCGTTAGTTTCCTTTATTAGGTTGTTTGTAAATATATTATACTTTTATAAGTAGGAAAATAAGAACGAAAATACATTCAATGCGTTTCCACGCGTGGGGAGGGGGGTTAGAGATGCAGAAGAGGTGGGTCCACGGTCCCGAAAGGGTCGAGTGGGAAAAACGGACGAACCTTGAGCCTTACTGGCAATACTACGAAACTCCTTCGGTGAAATCGTATATGACTTCCATCGCAATAAATACTGAATACAGCTGAATAGTACATAAGCAATTACAATATTCCTGATGATTTTCGAAAACAGAAAACCCATTACTTTCTGTGACTGGCGGATTTGTGAAATCTGAAACACTGATGGGAAATTGGAGCTAAAATACGCTATAAAAAGAAGCCAGTGAAACAAAGGTTACGATGAGTCATGATAAGGAAACGAACCCACAAAAAAAACGTAGAGGAACACCAAGAAGTGGACGATCAGAAGACGGGTGCCGATCTTCTTTTACTTGAAGAAGATCGGCAAACCTCTGATTCCGTCTAAATGCGATTGCCTGCCAATCTTCTCCAATTCAAGAGAATTTGACAACCGTCTCCGGACAATATAAAGACTTCCGGCCAAGTCTGATGGACATAACAATAGATCAAAAATGAATTCATAAAAAATAGACTGAAGAAAGTGAAATGGAGGAAAAATTGACGCGCACCTCGCGAAGGTGGCCGTTGTTCTCCTGGGAGGCGAAGCGCTCAAGACACCACTGGGTACCAAAATCAATCTGTACAAGAGGTAAGGAATGGGTTACGGGGTTATTAGCTGGGTCGACCAAATTGTGTGGCATGAGGATGGTACTCCAGCGAGTTTTGGTGAGTTTTCGGCCTTATCTTCTGTCTACTAGTGGAAACTTGACTGAAGTTTGTTTCGATCATCGAAAAAACATTCGATTTGATAGTAGCCGTTGTTAGAAGAAAGCCGAAGAGTCCTAATTGCCACGTAAAAGATTTAAAAAGACCTATTTTGATAAAATAAAGACCTAAAGGACCTATTTAAACCGGCTGACTTTCGCGGACCCACGCTGGTGGGCACGTCTAGCGTGGGTCCGCGGAAGTCGACTAACTAAGCTGCCGATCTACTGTTTTTTATTTATTCAGAAAAAACCAACTTCATTATAGGAACCTCGGGTTATTGGCTCATTGAGATACAACCATGAACAAAAGATCGTGGGTGTAGGAGCTATTCAGCACCTCCTAAGCACATTGCTGAGTTCAAATGAAACTGCTTCAAAGAGGAAAATGATGAGTATTTGATGGAAAATAAGCGAAAATGGCAAATCGACGGTTGACGCTTCGGCGATTTCGCTTTTTTCAAAGCCATTCTGTTATTCCTAAGTCTTCCAGATCCTCGGCTCTGCGGATCAACATGGACAATGAATTACTAAGAGGACCTCGATCATCAAAAAAAAAGTGATTTATTGCTGGATGCCGACGTTTGACCTTTTGCGGACGGCGGCTATTGATTGATTTCCGAAAGCGGTGCACAGTTTTCCTTACTTAATGAGAATTTTCTCCTTCAGTTCAGGAGAACACCACAGGTTTTTCGTACTGATCTGGTGAAATAAGATTTTCTCTACACGATCATGCACTTTTTGACCATATGTATCTCTCGTGTGCGAAGAAAACTCCGACTATGAAACATAATTTCATTATCGTCCTTACGACGCTCTATAAGGAGAAATTTAAAAAAACCGAAGATATTATCAGAATCGTCGGGAAATGTGCTATCGAATGAGTATTGGTAAGGTCCAATGAGAAGCGATCCAGACTTTAGTCGAGCAAACAAAGCAAACCAAGTGTAAAACTTGATTGTATTCTCGCTACTAGCACGCCCTAAGAAGGCCCTACCAAAAAAAAAAACAAGCAAAGTGTTGAAATTTCCTAGATTCAAGCTCTCGAGACGCTAGAGGGAAAGTTGCGATCCCATCGATATTTTAAGCCTAAGCCTGAGCCTAAGCCTAAGCCTAAGCCTAAGCTTAAGATTAAGTCTAAGCCTAGATCTGATCTCGTAATTTCTTACTGAAAGAAATCAGTTCAAAAAGTACTTTAAAAACTGAGCGTAGAAAGAGTGTGAGCAAAACGGGCGCCAGTAGTGTAACGGGTCAGAGCACGAGCTCCCGAATAGAGTGAGATGTGGGTTCGAGTCCCGGTTGACGCAGAAGTTTTGCACATCACTCAACATCACTGAGTATATCTATAACATTGTAGCGCTGCTGAAACCGGTTAAATAGAAAAAATTATACTTTAGAAATCGATGGGACTATAGCTCACCGCACAGGACGCTGTCGAACGAATGATTACTAAAACTCTCCCAAGAAGCTCTGTCCAGAGATAAAAGACCTTTGGAAGGTTGAGAGATCACACTGCTCCTCATTTTTCCCCCTCCCCCCTTCCTCTCCACCTTCCCAGGGTAGAGGAAAAGTCGTTCCTACAAACCGGCATCAGAACCCATCCAGAGAAATCCTAAGTATATTGATGAACTCAATCGAACGATTTTGGGAAGAAAAATAGAAAAATCTCCGAAAAATAAGCACAAACCCTAGCCGCAGAGGGAGAGACAGATGGGGGGAGGGGTGAATGGTTCGACTGTCGGCGCGAATGGACTACGCCTCCCCCCCCCCCCCTTCCACCCCCCATTTCAAAATACCGGGACGTCTCGTTGGCTAGTTTATCTGCAATTGCAGACTCGTTTCTCCGAGAGACGCGCATTTGAATCTCCAACATTCGATCGATACTACCCCGGATGGTCTCTTGATCTACGTGATCTACGTCGTTTTCTCTTTTTTTCTGAGAGATCTTTGACCTCTTTGTATTTCGTTTTTCTTCAGTGTGTGCTGCTAACTTACCTGCTTGGACGGTCCGTCTTCACTGCGGACAGTGCAAGCCCCAGCACAGGGAAACTGACCTGGTTTAAGGGGTGTTTTGTTCCCTGGAGTCTCGAGGAATGCCTAGCCGGGGGGCTTCCTCAGCTCATCATCACATTAGAACGGTCGCCGGCCCTTGTAGATCAGGAGGAGATCACCACCATGCGTCCAGCAGCTACCAAGACGGCGGTCATTCCTGCTACGGTTTACTCTTAATTAGGTTTTCCGAACGGAAACGTTGGACTCCTTCTCAGGTTGGCTGGCCCTCTTTGGGCGTTCAACTCCCTGCTGTACTTCGCTCGATCAGACCCCCAGGAACACCTCCCAGTCACGATGACGCGTTAGACCATCTGTTAAACTCGCTGAGAAAAAAGCTGCTAATGACGGCAGTAAAATTGGAGAATATAAGATTTTATGACTTTGCTTTTTTCTGTGATATTTTATCGGGTTTCTTTCCGGTTTACTATTAGTCCAAAAGAAAATGCTCTGTCCGGAGAAGTGTAAAGCGCAAATCCTTTCTTTCTACTACAGCGCTATCAGAGAACTTTTCCTAAAAGCAAGCAAATTTTTGAGTTTCGCGACGCTTATGCTATGGAATGAGTGCTAGCACTCTAGGGAAGGAGTTTTGTCCAGCGAAATGTAAGCGAGATGTGAAACACATTTTATTTTGGATGTTACAGCGTTATAAAAGGGTGTTTTGAAAAACCGATGAGTTGGGGTTGTAGCCATAGATTTAAGCTATCGAATGATTACCAACACTCCTATGAAAAGCTCATATACAGCGTAATATTCTATTTTTCATTTAATATTTTATTGGGTTTTCTTCCGGTTTCCTGATAGTCCAAAAATGCTCTGTCCGGCGAAGTGTAAGCACTAATCCTTTATTTCTCCTACAGCGCTATCAGAGGAGCTTTTCCAAAAAGCTAACACATTTTTGAGTCCTTTGAAACTTGTGCTATCGAATGAGTGCTAGCACTCCAAGGAAGGAGTTTTGTCCAGCGAAATATAAGCGAGATTAGAAAGAAAAACACATGGTCGTGTGAAACACAGTTCTATTTCGGATGTTACAGCCTTATAAAAAGGTATTTTGAAAAACCTATGAGCTGGGGTTGTAGCCAGAGATTTAAGCTATCGAATGATCATCAACACTCCTATGAAAAGCTCATCTACGGCGAATGAGATCGAATATTTACTTGTTGCCGTATAACAGAATAGTACCTTCTATTGTGGTCTTTATTGTTAATATGTATTTTTATTATTACCATATCATTCTAGCGGAATCTCTTTCACTAATATTCCGCCCAAATATTCATAAAATGTCATAAAAATCGTAAATTTCCTATAGACTCGATTCGATCGATTAGCTGCCCTTCTGCTCTTTCCTATCACAAGTTGATTGGGCTCCAAGTGCACACAGTTCGTACTTTCACGCGAGGGGGGGGGGGGGGGGGGAACGGATGGGTGGGGGCGCTATCTGAAGCCATAATACCAGTTGAGAAATAAATCGATACTAGGAAATCTCTCATCTTCCTGGGAGAGTTGCCATGTTTTCGACAGAACTACCCATTTCCCTAAGCGCGGAAGGTACAACGGAATTGTTATTTCCCTATCGTGAATGTGATCTACACTTCAGTGTAATCATCATCATCATAACATAAAAGGCGATGTTCTTGTAGAAATGATGTGGTCTCTAAAGTGGTGATATCAGAAGAGTAGCCCCGATAGTGCAGTGGTTCAATGAGCATGAGTCTCCTGGAGAGGGCTAGACGCGCGGGTTCAATTCCCGCCTGATTCAAAGATTGAATGTAGATCAATATTACTCGATCAATTATTTAACGATTTTCTTCTATCTTCACAAGTAGTCGTTGAGCCAAATTTTTCACGCAGAAGCGAATTGATGGAATTAGAGATTAGAGATGTTGCTCAACATCTAAGATTAAGTCTGTCGTCGGCGTCGGTCAGCTTCTTCATCTTCTGTCTTGTTATATAATTATCTCTTCATATTATCATGTATTGATTGCATCGTTCTTGTTCTTATGTTAATAATAATTTTACATATTCGATAAGATTGAAAAAAATACAAGAATCGCGTGTTGCGCAGTGGTTAAAGGTGCGCTGCGTCGCACACAATGTCGATGGTTCGATCTCGCGCTCATGGCTCACCAAGCCATCCATCCCTCCGGGGTCGGTAAATTCGTACCAGACAGGTCTCAGGCTTGCCTGGGAGGATAAGCAGCACTGACTCTGTTCAGCGAGAGGCCACCGCGAGTCATTGTAAAGGCCAGATATGCATTCAATCACCTCAAACGAAGTTAAAGTTGAAGACAAATGCATGGCGCATCCCTCAGGGATTGATCAACGCCGACAGCTTAATCCTGTATCCTTTATCACAGGCAATCGTTTTATCTGGAGCGCGGAAGAATATTTCCCAATTGCTTAACAAAATATCGATCGCTCTGCCTCGTCTTGCTCCTGCCAAGCCTCCTGACGGCCCTCGCCTTATCGAATAGCAGGTAAACAGCGTTGCCACAAATGGAAAACTCGATCTTCTTTTCCCTGCTAAACCGTATTTCCAGAAAATAAGCACATCGCTAGAATTAGGAGACATTACACTATCAGATGACTACTAATTGTCTAAAGAAAAATCTCTGTCCGGTGAGGTTTGAAGCGCAATTCAATAGACCCGAGAAGATCAGAAGATTAAGGGAGCATTTTTGAAAGGGAACACATTTTTGAGTCCTATGAAGCTTGTGCTATGGCTTGAGTACTAGTACTGTGGGGAAGGAGTTTTGCCTAGCGAAATATAAGCAAGATAAGAGAAAAAAAACACGTGATTTCATGAAACGTGATCTTATTTTGAATGTTACAGCGTTATAAAGGGGTATTTTGAAAAACTGGGGACGTGGGGCTGTAGCCTCAAGTCTCATCTTTCGAATGGCTACTAACATTTTTTGAGAATTTTTTCCTTCAGAGAATGAGATTGGTTTTTCATTTGTCCTCTCCCAATCAGAAAACACCATGTGTCGATATATACCACTGAACATTATTGGGTACAATTGTAAAACCATATCACTGCTAAAAGCGGTCAAATGAAGGAATCTTGTTGATTCATATCTTTATTTCTTATTTGTTTATGTTTTTTTTATCTCACTTGGAATAATAATTCTGCTAGATTATGTTGGATTAATAGGTTAATTAGTATATAATATGTTAATTAGTATTTAACATATTAAATTTTTGAGCGATTTTTCAAAATAGTCGATTGAAAGTGCTGATATAAACATGGTGGCGTAAGACGTAAGCCAAGCACACGAGAATAGTTAATCAATCACTTTGAAAGAACATCACTTTCTGTGGTCTTTTCACTTTACACATAGTGTAACATGTTCGGCGTCGATTCCTTATAAAAGGGGCGAGTAAGCGAAGGTCACGTGCTACTCGTGAGCCTAGCTAGAAGCCGAAACGTACTTCTAGCACTAGATGTGCTATAGGAGATCACATGAAAGATCTGAATCATTCTACCAGACTACACTGAGTTTTTAGACGAGGGTCTCCAATTAGTAGATTGCGAGTTTACGATGATAATTCTTGTATTTCGTGGTGATATTGATTCCTTCACAGATCATCTTATGATCTACTCGTCTTCAGGGTGGTCGTGCCGACGAACAGAACAGCTCTGACTTGGGCTAAGTGACCATGAAACTAGTGGAGAATTGCGCTTTGTTGTTGTGAATCAGATTGTTTTCGGTTCTCCACTATGTCACTTCATGATAGGCGGCATCGATTGAGCATATTTTGCTGGCATTTTTTGAAATTTCTTTTTGTTTATTGATTTCTATCATCATTATTTTTTACTAAATTTGATCCCTGTCAGGTGCCATTTTGATCTGCAATCTTTTCGGCTTTCTGTTATTCGAAAAAAAAAACGAATAAAGCTTCCAGCATTGGCATTTATCCTTGAGGGATGTGCCAAGGATTCGTCGCACCGATTTACCGACCATGGAGGAATCGAAGGCTTGGTGAACAATGAGCGCGAAATCGAACCGTCAACCTTGTATCGGAGGCAGAGCACCTTTAACCAATGCGCCACATACGCTTTTTATTATAATTCTATCTAATGTTTCGTTTCATTTCATTTCGTCCTTATGTTATCACTTGTTTTTCCGCTCTTGATTATACCTTTATTTCGAGTGCTTTATTAAGACCACGCTCAAATCTCAATAAATCCATTATTGTTTGAGCCAACTTGTCATGTGGTCTGGTAAGAGCTCTTGTAGAGCCCGATACACGTGTTTCGTCCTTACAGACTCGTCAGTCGAGCAGAACTCGTCGTCTTCGATCTTTTTATAGTCAGTTCTCTCGAGAGCCCTACTCTACCTACAGAGAGTTATCGAAAACGAATTTTAACACTCTATGTCAAGTGAAATTTTCACCTAACACAAAGCGTTTGCGCACTCGGTTGCTCTTTGGCTGGTATTTTAATCATATTATGCCTTTATTTTCGAGTGCTCAGCTGTTATTTATTCTTTTTATTTATCTTGTCTGATTCAATCGTTTGACTTTTTACTTACTTAGACTTATTCCTTGTGCATCTTAGAGTATCTATCATTTCCAATTCTTGCGGACCATCAATATCGACATTTTCGAAGAGAATTAAAATATATTATATCTTCTGATTTCTTATAGATATATGATAGCCGTATTTATTCTGTTCCGATTAGATCATAGATATCAAGCCAGAACGATCCACTCATGTAATTAAAATTATCAAGGAATGTCTGGCCCTAAACCTAAACTTTTGTGACTATAGAGAGTAGAAGTATTTCCAAAGGAAAACGTGCATCCTGAAAAAGAGGTCCCACCCAGCTCCAATAAATTCGTAGTCCTTATTAATCGGTTGACTGGCGTATCCACCAGCGTGGGTCCGTGGAAGTCAATTGTCAAAAAATGTGTGGTCAGCTTGGGGTTTGTCGGTGATTAAGCCATTAGGCGTACCGTTACTGAACACTATAATTTCGTCTTACAGGAGTAGAGGGAGAGGGAAGAGTGACTTGAGCCCATCTCAGATTGGTAAGGAATGAAAGCAGTGCTAATAAAATGGTATCAGCGGTACTATAAGAATAATTTCATTGGCAAAGAGGGGAGAAGGCGCGGTACTAGTTATTGGATGGTTATCAAGTGAAACCTCCCAGATGGTTGATCACCTCATCGCGCCTGGACGGTGTTCCGGGTGTTAGACTGCTAAGTACAGTGAGGGGATCACCCCTGCCCCCAGCAGGGCCACGTTAGCTGAGGAGTCCGACGTTCCCAGCAGGAAGGACCAAAGCTAATAGCAATAAGGTGGTAATCTCCCTCTGACCCTAAAGGGCCTGAAACTGCTCTAATGTGGTGACGATCTGAGGAAGCCCTGGCTAGACTTATCTCGGGACTCTAGGGAAGTCAACAGCTAAACCATCACAGTTTCATTATGCTGGGGCCCGCAGCATCAGTGATGATGGGCGGTCCAAGTATATAAGTGAGTGTCAAGTTAAAAGTGGTGGAGAAACTATAGACTGTAGAGAAACAAAATTAGAAAGGTTTTGGCTCGAAATCCCGAATTGAACGGGTTTCGTCGGGTCGGGGAGGGGAGGAGCTTCACCAGAAGTATCGTGTTCGAACTTGAATAAAGCCGTATCATCGGTGGATAACGCCGCGTTCCACGTTTGCCGTGTTGATTTATTCGTTCGTGATTGCTCTGGTCACGTATATATCACCATCACTCTTATATCAGAAGTATAGTTCAGTTGCTGGTGAGAGAGATCCGATAGCGATCGGTTGGACTTCGGCAGCAGCGCCCATTGATATACATCATCATGCCATCGACTATTCGAAATGGAAAGAGATCGAAGTGTCCGACGATGAAGACGACACTCATCCGAACATCGACACCCCGTCATTGTTCAGGTAAGTAATAAGACCTTTCAATTGACTAAGTTAAGACCTCGCTCAAAAATTCAGTATAGTCAGATTCGAAGAGCTTAAGCCTTTCGCGAGGTCTGCTATGGCATCCCGGTGTATAGCACGTTTTGGCATTCTCGCACACCTCATCAAGACCAAATGTACCTATGGCTCAGCCCTGACATTATTAGCAGTTGGCACTGAAGGAGTTGCACTCTACGTCAGGTGAAAGGATCGCTGATGCTGCATTATCTTAGAGTGATTGATTGTTGACTACATGGCTTACGGCTGTTAACAAGCATATTAGACTACTGAGTTTTTGAGCGAGGTCTCAAAATATCGATTGGAAGCTATCGTTTTATGCTTCCATAGCATCCGTAAGTCGTGCAATAGGCAATCACTCTAAAAGAAAGCAGAATCAAATGGTCTTTTCACTTGACGTAGAGTGTAGCTTCTTTGGTGCCGATTGCTAATGATAATCGGGGGTGAGCCGTAGGGAATGTGGTACTGATGAGGCGTGCGAAAACGCCGAAACGTACGTGTACCACTGGGAATGTCATACTAAATCTCTCAAAGACTTGAAACATTCCATTAGAATATATTCAGGTGTTTCCGGAGACGGAAATATACTGTCACGAGAGTAGTACAAATCTCCAAAGTAGCACACGATAACAGTGTCGTATTGTTATCCTGCTTTTCGTATCTATCTCTTTTCAACCAAAGAACATTTTAAATTTTTTTTTGGGGGGAGGGGGGCGAGGTAGCGCAGTGGTCGGTTATGCGGTGTATCCGGAAGCAACGCGATAGCTCGGTCTTCTCTCTCAGCACTCTTGTGGAATCAGTCAACGAACGCCTCAGGTCGACTGCATCTAAAATTAGGATGAGTTCGTCTTGGTCACCATTCTACGGCATTCAAAGGCAGGAGAAATCCTTACATAACAGAAGTAATAGGTGAAGTGTTAGAAGAGCTTCTTGGAGGACAAAGGCGAGGAAACAGATCAAATACAAGGAGTGCTCGGATCCTCGCAGGCAGTTGTGATGATGGGACGTATGACATGAAAAAGAAAATGTATAATTCATCTGATTTTTTGTTCAACATTGTGTTCAGCTGTCGAATATAAGTTCAAAAGAATCATCAGCTCTTTCAGATGGCGTCATCAGGCTCGACTTGAAAGAATGGCAGAGAAAAAGCAGAAAAAAGAGGAGATAGAGAAGAATAAGTCGACGAGTAACAGTAAAATTGAGGCAAGTGGACTTACTTGGTGTTAGTCAATCTCTATTAGTTACTAATTTCCTGTCGAATTTTTGGCTATTTAGTGTACTTATAAAGAAAAGTTGCCAACCTTTTGAGTGAGTTGAGTGTGAGAGTGTGGCCAGCTCTTAAGTCTTTCCATGAGAAAGCATCTATCTATGTGTCATATCTCAGTTATTATTCGTCAGAAGTTCATTACATTCATTGGGGCGCTGTGGCCTAGTGGCTGTGATGTTCGTCGCGGCGCGCGTGGGGCCGATCCTCACTCCCCAGAGCACTCCGTAGTCAACGACGAACGCCTTGTGGGACGCCCCAGCCTTGAGATTGCAAGGAGACGCGCTTCCAGTATTCTACGACGTTTAAGAAAAAGAGGGAAGAACAAATTGAATGCTAGGAGTTGTGGGATTCCACAGTGAAAAACGCACACACACACGCATAGTGTAAAGACGGATCAAATATAAATGCTAAAGTAAAAGTTCGTTTGAACTTTTGGTAGAAGAGTAGTTCGTTGTGTGCCCATATGCTTGTTTTAGGAATTGCGTTTCTGCCATGAGTGGGAAAGGGATTCCTTGTACACATTTTTTTAAACCTCTTAGTGAAATAATTCCAATAAAGGATAAAAACGATTGATTAATCTCTGAAGGATTCGCCCCAAGCATCGCTAGAGTAGATAGAATGCATATCTGGCTTTACAATGGTTTGCGGTGGCGTATTGAGATATCAAGGCAGTGCTACTATCCTCGCAAACAACTCTGGTATAAATTCACCGACCCTGGAAGATGAGAACGCTTAATGAACCTTGGACGCAAGATCGAACCAACAACAACTCATGTGTGTCGTAGGGCACCTCAAACACTGTGCTCTCACACGCCCTTATCATCGCAATAGCAGCAGAATCTAGCTCATGTCTCTTATTAACACGGTGTTTATCACTGTGAATGAATAAAGATAATATGTTCATCTTCAAATGTGCTTTCCATGTTTCTGCCCGAGAATTCTATTTAAGGATCCGATGATCTAGTACATGAGTATGTTGAGCGTGTGCTGCAGTAATTGGGGGTGTCCTGAGACACTTGGGCAAGTGGTACGTCCCTGCGCCCGAGGATTATCAAGCCTCCAATCTCTTCGGAGTCGGCGAATTGGTACCAGACTTGTGTGGGAGGATAGCAGGACTGCCTCGATACATCGGTAGGTCACCGCGAGCCGTTATGCTTAAACGATGCTTGATGAAGTCGAATACGTGACAGATCCCATGAGGATTGATAAACAACGAGAGTTTTATCTATATTGGCTTCTAGTACATAAGTGAAATAATGAGTGGAAGAAACTGCTCAATAGTGAAAGCGAACGGATAAAGATGTTCACCTCATTAATCCATTCGGATTTCATGAGCACTCCAACAGGATGAACAACGTTTAGCACTGAATTGTAAAATCTTACGCTAAGATATGCTTAGTTGAGCTAAGATATATATATATATTTTATTTATTTATTTACTCAGCGATTTTGTTCTGTAGTCGAGAGGGCATGTGTGGCGGAGTGGTTAGAGGTGCTGTTCGACGCAGACGTGGTTGACAGTTTGATCTCTTAGCCAAGGCTCACCAAGCTTTCCATTTCTGTGGTGTTGGCGAATTGATACTAAACTTGTTTGGGAGGTTAACAGCAGTGACTTTATACATTGGCAGGCCACCGTGAGTCATTGAATAGACCCACTTTTGCACACAGTCACCTCTTACGATGCTTGATGAAGTCGAATGCATGGCGCATCCCTTGGGATTTGATCAGCGCCGAAATCTTATAATTTTATCCTCTACTCTAGGTCTCTGGCTGAGAATGTATTTGAACCCTGAACAATAGATCTGATATCATCACATTGAGACTTCTTGTGATCACGTAAACATCCGTGAGCAGTAGAAATAACTGTTGCTTGGTAGATAGATCTTTTTACCCAGTGATGTAGAGTGATGTGCAAAACTTTTGCGTCAGCCGGGACTCGAACCCTCATCTCACTCAATCCAAAAATGCGTGCTCTAACCCGTTGCACTATCGACGCCCATTTTGCACACCACTCTACGCTACGACGTATGTATCTGTCAGCCACCAACCGTTAACGGCCTGGCCCGGGCAGTCGGCATCGACATTGAACCACAGTCACGCTGACTGATTTTGGGTATGTATGATCAAACGGAATTCTTAAGTTAACCTAACCGCTTTTAGCGGTGGTATGATGTTATAAATATATCTAGTGATGTGCAAAGCATTGTTCTGTTCACATTGATACACTCTCAAAAGATCTATCACCGTGGTTTTTCTGAAGGTGATGACAGATTTAGTGTTAGGTTGGGGGAGGTAGAGGATGATTTCTCAAGGGAACCACAACTTCAGATGTTACTGGATCCTCGTCATTTACCCTATATTCTCCATTGTCAACTGGATTCCTCGAGTTATCAAGCACAGCGCAGAAAGACCACCGACCCGTTGATACGGTTTTTTCGCGTAAAGCCTAGAAGAAATATGGTGCTCAATAAGTTCGTGAACCGAGGACGACTCTCTGGGTTACTCTTGCACGAAATAGGGAAAAATGGAAGTAGTGCTGGTACTTGCTCGAGTTGCGTTCAGAGGGATGGCGGGTGAACCATTGAAAATACGACCGGATCTGTTTCTCTCATGATTATATCCATCCTTTATGTGTCATATTTAGTTCTGTTCTTCAACATATAAGCAGAGATGTATAGGTTTTCAATTCATCTTTGAAAAACATCTGACCTAGCCAAGGGGTCCTACTCGAACTAATTTCAAGAGCCGTTCCACCACGTCGCTGTAAGGAATTCGTTATCTTTACGGTTTTGACCTATAGAGAACCAAGAGACTGAGTCACTGTGGTTTATCATGGATAAGATGTGAAAGTGTTTTGGAGAGATTATTTCATGCAAAAGGGTTGATTCGAAATTGGGTGGAATTGTGAAGCAACTAGGCTGGTAAAGATGGAGTATTTCTTATTACAGGAATTGGAAAAGAAACTTACCTCAACCGATATCAGTGCTGAAGACAGAACCAAATTGGAAAAAGAATTGGCGGACATTAAGGAGCAGGAGGCAAAATGGATAGCTAAGGAGAAAGAGCTTGAGGTAAATGGATTTCTTTTCTGAAAATCACTTTGTGTTTGCTTATTGGCGCTCGTTTGAGGCAGCTTTCAATTCATACTGATTGCTTTTGACTCCTGGCATTCCAGGAACAGGAACGTCTTGAACCCTGGAACGTGGACACAATTGGTCACGAGGCGTTCAGCTCGTCACGTATCAATAAAGTTGGTGAAAAGAAGCCTCCACCAAAACTTTCAGATGAAGAGGACACTAAAAGAATGGTAAAAGAATTCCACATCTGTCATATTCGATATTTGATTTCTGTTACTTTGGATAAATACAAAAGTTTCAGACTAACTTTTTCGACCAGAACGAAAGTCTTATTCAAGAATATGGCAAGCTTAATTCGCTGGAAGAATCCGAGGAGTTCATTCTTGAGCATCCTCATCTTGCGAGCGAGTATACTGCTAATTATCTTACCATTGATGCTTTGAATTTGGCAATTGATCATAAGGTGGTTTACTAGCGATCTACCTTTGTACTAGTTCTTTATTTTTACTATTTATAGCAGTGTTATGATATAATAAACACACATTCGAAAGTATCGCATGATATGCAAAACATCTGGCCCAAAGCGGGAGTTGAACCCGTATTTTATTCCTACCTGGGGCGTGTGCTACCAATACCCTACCGATTCCACCGCTCTCTACCATTCTCTCTTCGATATAAGCTATCGTAGCTGTCAGCAACTAATCTTTGACGGGGTCGGTATTAAAAAATCTGTATAGTATGTACGTTTCGAATATCTGTCCGCTTGAGTTCAATGCTGATGTGTGCTTACTTGACCAAATCCATCAAAGGTTACCTTCTGTTAGCCGCGATAGGATATATCGAAGAAAGAGTTATAAGCAGCAGAGCAATGGCCTCAGTGGTTTAGTGTTAGCACGTGCTCCCGACACAAGTGAAACGCGGGTTTAATTCCCGCCTGGTGTCAAATGTTTTGCATAGCACTTAGTACTCCTAGGTCTACTTTTTGCTTGTTATTTTTAAATAGCACAGTAAACCCGTCAACTTACAACTCGCGAGGAAAAAAATGGTTTTTTCTATAGGAGGAAGAAATGAGCAACATTGCCAGACAGTGTATTATCATACAGTATCTGTTGGAGCTTGCGAAGAACATGAACGCTGTTCCAACGAATGTTAACATCATTAAAGCGTTCTTCAAGAAGTGAGAATTCAGGTTCTTCTACGTTATATGTTCAAGTTTCTGTCTAAATTATAATAGGCAAGTTATGCAGGTTTATCCCACCCCTTGAAACCGCGTGTTTGAACACACGATTTTGAAGAGACCTTGTTCGCTGCGCCTAGATTTCTGTACAGACTTTCAGTACTCATTAGAGTGCTAAATCTCAGCGATTTCAATGCTCTGTTTGGTTTCTGAAAAGACCTTCTTTTATGTATCAGTCAAAAAGGAATTGCGTTTCACCTTCAGCGCGCATTTTTTGCACGACTGGCGTGCTTGGTTTCGCTAGACCTTTAGCGCTCATTCGCATTCGACAGCGTATATATAGGTGATCTTGGAACTTGGTGCAGTTTTAGAAAAAGTTTTTCCAGAGCGCTGTAGAAATGAAAAGGAGGACATGTTTCACAATGAGTTTTATATGCATTAAAAACATGGGAGAGTAAGAGAAAGTCATGAGCCATCAAAACGGCATCGCAACCACGCATTTTTCGAGTACGAAGAAAAATCCCTAATTGTATAACGGAAATCGCGTGCGTGCGCATCAACTGCGCTCCCCAAAGGATTGAATCCAATGACGATCCATTACAGATTCCGTAGTGCTGATCCACAGTATCTAAAGTTATACACAGACGAAGTGGCGGCATTCGAGGAGAGACTGATTCGACGAGCGAAGGAGAAAAGAGATGCTGCGCTGGCTGAGTACGAAGCTGAAGAAAAAGTAATTTTGTCTTTTTGTACTCATTAAGATAGTAGCATATTTCTGTAACTTCGTGCCTGTCACGTTCCCCTTTGTTGCTTGAATAGTAGAAGCGAATCAAGTTTCCAGTTCTCTTTTTCGTCTACAGGAGGTTTGAACTAGAAGCTCACTGAGCATCTTATTGCCATCTTGAGATTGTGACTAGAATACATGGGCGAAAATTCACTCATAAATTGAGTGTATTGTTCACCCGAATTGAAAGATAACGCAGTTTTCATCAGTGCAATGCGAAGCATATCATTTGTGGTCCAGTGATGCACTTCAAGCAGTGTACTCATTAGGCGTCTATCCGGGCACAGGAGTACGTATATGCCTGGGAGTGTTGGAACATCACTTGATCCTTTACCACACCCCGTAATAAAATTTATGTCTCTAATATGAATTTGTTCACTTTTTTCTAACGTAGTAGCATGGCGCGTCTGTAAAGAATACATCAGATATGGACTTTTCATCGTTCAAAAAATCTAGGCATAGCCATTCACGAAGTAGGAGAAAGACGGAAAGTTCTGGTGACTGTTTGTTTTGTCATCCATCAGAGATGTTTTGGCGAACTATTAAGCGTGTCCTTTTCTAAGATTGCTGCTGTATAGGAAAAGCGCATCGCCGCAGCTCCAGGCGGACTTGATCCGCAGGAAGTGTATGAATCGTTACCTGAGGAGATGCGTGCAGCCTTTGATAGCCAAGAAGTATCAAAGCTCCAAGAGGTTGCCATGACAATGGATCGGGAGGTTTGTGCTTTCTTTTTTCTTGTTTATTCATACAATGGTTGAGGTTTGTTTACCGTTGTGAAGCACTTTCGCAGCGAATAAAAACATTTCAATGGTCAATTCAATTCGCAAGGTCTTCTCGATTCAGTTATCGATGCATAAGGTCTTCTTCTCAAGCTAATAACTCATTTAGGAGAAACCAATGAAGTTGTCAAGTACCGGAGATGCTCTGGAAAATGATACGCCAAAAATCTCTCATGGTAGCGATAAGAAAGTTTTGTAGCGCTTAGAGCAATGTTTGACATCTATGTGTATTAGTCTTTTCTTCTTCTTGGTAGTTTATAGTTGAGACGCAGAAGTTTTCGCTGGACCTTTTTACGACCAATCGATAGCTTCTCAAGTGTAGATATCAAACCCAAACAGACCTAGGAAAAGCTGTGCTTTCGATAATTTGAGAATTCTGAATAGTCTGTCACACTCAGTTCCCAGCAATCATCTTCACCAAATTCTCTTGTCCGAAACAAGGTACCCTTGTGAAGTTAAGTGGAAAATTGCTAGAAGGCATTACGAACCCACATGCCGTAGCATCTCCGTACTTTATGCTACCGATTGATCACAAGAACTGCAGGAAAAAAACTTTTGTCAAAAAAAACGAAAGTAAAATCGCCGCTAAAAGTATGGTCTTTATATCAGGTCGTTCCAAAAGTTCCGGCACTAAAGCAACAGACACCAATTTTGTTAAAGATGTAATCAAAATAGCATGATATACCTTTCCTTCGAGTGCTTTATTAAGACCACGCTCAAATTTCAATAAATCCTTTCATTATTATTTGAGCGTAAGTGTAAAGTTAAAATATTCATAGAGTGTAAAACGTACGTCTTCGATAACTCTATGTAAGGGAGCAGAGCTCCCGAGAGAACTGACTCAAAAAATATCGAAAGACGACGGGTTCTGCCCGACTGACGAGTCTGTAAAGACGAAACACGTGTATCGGGCTGTACAAGAGCCCTTACCAGACCTCATGACAAGTTGGCTCTAATAATAATGAAAGGATTTATTAAGATAGCATGATTTTGGTATCGTTCAAATGCGCATTTTCTTGCGAACATTTTAGTATAGAACTTGCCTATACTTGCTCTAGGATGGAGCTGTCCTGGAAACAAATTCGCTTGCTACTCATGCACGAATGGCGCTAAGAGGAAAATACTAGTGAGGCTGCGCACACGATTAATGGAGCTTGGAGCATGACCCATTTGCAGAAAGGACGACTAGTGGTCCTTGGAGTTTAAAGCTGGGACGAACTATCTAGAGGATCAGTCGCGCTCATGCCGTCCACGGGAAGCTCTGCTTATGTTGCGTTCCGCTTCACTATCATTTTCCCCTACGCGCCGTTCGTGCACAAGTACCAAGTGATTATGTTTCACGACAGCTCCGTCTTAAAGGAAATATAGGCAAGTTGTATTAACAGCAAAATATTCGCAAGGAAATACACAATTGAACGACATGAAAATCATGCAGTTTTGTTCACTTCTGGATGGTGAATTTTGTGTTTATTACTCTAATGCCAACACTCATGGAGCGAACTAATAGAAGCCACGTTGTCGTGAGAGGGTTAACATTTCGAGACGTTTGCAGTGACTCATGTTAGAATTTGAATTCATAACAGTAAATTGTAGCGAAAATGCTCTCTAAACATTCCAGCATATAAGGAGCAGTATTTTTTCAGAAGTGCATTCTATGTACATTCCAGTTATACAAAACGAAATTACTACAAAAAAAGTATTCAAAAGAAAATTCACATAGACATGCTTTGATTTTTGGACAGCATTGTATTTCCACAGTGCTCATTTCGTATCTCCATTGTATTATAGGTGTTCTCCTATCACTTCCAACGTTGTATTGATTCGGGATTATGGGTGCCAGGACCTTCTGGAGACGAAGAGGAAAAACTAGAGGAAGCCGAAGTAGGTCACTATCAGTTGTACTGAGTTGTTGGGATAAAGATGCAATTAATTCTACATTCAGGCTGCCACTGCTGAACAATAAGCCAAAGTGGAATCCCTCTACTCGAAGCTCTCTTTTTTGTAGATATTACATAAATTAAATAACATTCGGTCCTCCATTCATGTCCACTAACGACGTGATGGTTTGCGCATTGGGTATGAGTATCTCCACCACCTGTCTGTGCTGTTCAAGTTTATTGAGAACATTAATTGCATCTCGAGTATATGAATGTTCGTTTATTAATGTTCTTTATTTGTTATTGTAATTCCCGAATAGCTTTGTTTTATTCGATTACGTGGTGTTCGTGCCGCCATATATTGGGACTATGAATGTTAAATAAGTTATGGTTGTCATTGTGATCTTTTCGAACGGGATCAATAACAGAATTTCAAGTCCTCAACATTTCAGCGAACTTGTTTCAGCCCATGGTTAGCTCAAATGACTCGGAGAAAAACCAGGAAAGTCTCCATATCCGTTGAATATCGGGATTGTTTCTTTTATTAAACTAGATCAGACCTGTTCTTTTGGTGGCCATATAATTTGCTTTTCGTATCTTCTTTTTTTTCTAATGGAGAAACCGAGCACCAAAGCAATTGAATAAGCTGGATTTTATCCAATGGAGCTATGAAAGCGTTTCCAGAGTGGGTGCGGATTTGTGCTTGGGTTAGGAGTGTGTAACCATCCTCACTTTCACTGAGAAGTCGAATTGCGACCATTTCAAAAATTGTCAGCGAGAATGAGCGATTGAGCAAAATTGAACTGCTGAGCTGCTCCGAATATCGGAGAAGTCTGTTGTCGATAAACCGTTTTCAAGATGGATATGCGTATGTATGACACCAGAAATATAATGGCATAGCCTAGATGTCCTAGCCGAACTGTCACTGTACTCTTATGAACACTAGAGATGGTCACTTACAAGTCCTATTGCTACCTTTCCGGCTTTCGGGTCTCCTTGAAAGGTACTTTTCAAGCTTTATAAATTTTTTCATTCTAGCTGAGATGGTCCGTCTCAAACGAATTCACAAGTCAGCGTAACAGATAGAGAGGATATAGTACACTGTGCAAAGTTCTCAAGAAACTATATACTGTGTATCCATATCAAGATCAAATAAGCGTCGGTATCGCCCACAATCGGGATTATGAATTCACCTCTCGTCACAGAAGTACACAAATCATATGTAATAGGTCTCCTTTCAACAACTAATTCCTTAGTAATGACTGATTGAGACATTAATGAGCTGTATGGCAAATAACAGCTTAGTTTAAGGGGTCTTGTAAATATTCAAATCTGGATTGAAAGAGTATCAAATTGAGATTCGATTAAGTCCCTTGATTCAATAGTCTAAGCTACGAAACATAATGAGCATGTAAATCTGTACTTGTAGTTGTTTCTTTAAGCATTCATTTAGTTAGATGACATATCATCCCGAGTAATATGGATGACTCTTAAATACTCGCAAACGTGAGCAAAAAATAGAAGAATATTTGAATAGACATTTACTAAAAAATCTAATCTTCTCGAAAAGAATTCAAGTGTGTATCGAGCACTTATTTAACTTGGCGTGTTCGCCTTTCGTTGTACGAGGACTTTTTGAGCTACACTGTTATTAACACTTGCCGCCGAAGATGTATAACTCCACGTCAAGTGAAAAGATCACTTGATGCTTCGTGCTTTCAATGTGATTGATAAGTAGGAATCAGCCGAATGGCATGTAGCACTAATGAGGCGTGCTAGAATGCCAAACCGTACGTGTACCACTAGAGATGCCATATAAGACCTCTGAAAAGCTCAAAACATTCTATCAGACTATACTGAATCGCTTGGAAACCGCATGGGTCATATTGATCAATGTGCATTTCGCGCACCACCGTTTTCTACGGCACGCGCATAAGAAGTGGAAATGCGGAGAAGATTATTTGGTAAATCAGGGTTCCAAGAGAACATTATCACTATTCAATGATGTAATATCACTAAAGAGATTCCTGTGGAAGTTATGATGCTTTTTTTTTAATTGGGCGATCACCCACGTGTCAAGAAATGAACTTTTTCACAAAGAAAACAAGAGCAGCAGTCATGGCAGAAGCTGCAGAAGTTGGGAAGAGCATTCGCAAAGCCCAGCGAGGCTTCGCTAACTAAAAGACTAAGATGTTTGCACTCCGATACCCTGACGGGACACTTACAGCTTCGGGAAGGGTTATGGAGAAAATCATCCACCAATACTACTCGGACCTCTTCGCTAGCCATGTCCTCTTACCGTCATATAAATTGAAAGAGGACGGATATGTCGTCCCACCGGTCCTCCCTTCCGAAATCCGACATGCTATATCGTCGGTGAAGAACAGAACAACACCCGGTCCAGACAGGATTAGACCAGAACATCTGAAGAATCTGCCGCCAGTTCTCATCAACACCCTGGCTCGGCTCTTCACTCGCTACCTGTCAGAATCCAAGGTCCCTATTAATGGAAAACCAGCAAGACCGTATTGTTGTTGAAAAAGGGAGACCTTCACGACATAGGCAATAATCGCCCAATCTGCTTGCTGTCCGTTGTCTATAAACTCTTTACTCGAGTCATCCTAAACAGGATTGACAGAACACTGGACGAAGGACATCCATGCGAACAAGCAGGGTTCGAAAAGGATTTAGTACCATGGACCACATCCACACGATTACAAGACTCATTGAAGTTCCACGAGAGTACAAACAACCATTCTGTCTCACTTTCATCGATCTGAAGAAAGCCTTTGATTCAGTGGAAACAGAAGCGGTTATAGAGGCTCTGGATAACCAGGGCGTCCCTACTCGGTACATAATGATCCTTCGTGAGCTTTATAAAGATTTCACGACAATATCTCCATTCTACAATATCACCATTGACGTAAGAAGAGGGGTTCGACAAGGCGAACAATTTCGCCAAAACTATTCACTGTCACCCTACAAAAGGTCATGCGAACATTAATTAGAATGGGACGAAATGGGAGTGAAAATTGACGGTCGACAATTGAACCATCTTCGCTTTGCTGACGATATTGTTCTCATAACACCAAACATCAGCCAAGCGGAACGAATGTTGACAGACTTCGATAACGCCTTTGGAAAGATATGTTTTCAACTAAATCTAACGAAAACGATGTTCATGAGGAACGGATGGGTTTCACATGCCCCATTCACGCTTAACGGAACGACAGTCTCGGAATGCTCTAGTTACGTCTATCTAGGTCGTGAAACCAACATGATGAACGACCTAGCTCCAGAGTTAAGCAGGAGGAAACGAGCGGATTGGGGAACGTTTAAGAGCATCGAAGATGTAGTGAAGAGGACAAAGAACATCCGACTCCGTGCCCACCTTTTCGACTCGACAATTATCCCTGCCCTGACGTATGCAGTAGAAACCTGGTCGCTGCGTAAGCAGGATGAAAGATCACTTGCCGTTATCGAACGCGCGGTCGAAAGGGCAACGCTAGGAGTATCCCGTATCTCGCAAATGAGAGAAAGGATCCGAAGTTTCGACATACGTCGACGATCGAAAATCAGAGACGCCGTTCTACACGCCAGGATATCGAAAATAAGGTGGGCCGGACACGTGATGCGCTTCAACGACAACCGATGGACGAGAGCCGTTATCGACTGGATTCCTCGGGACGTCAAGCGCTCTAAAGGAAGACCACTGACCCGTTGGTCCGATTTCTTCACGAAAGCGATAGAAGAAAGACATGATGCTCAGCGAATCCCTAGAGCGAGGAGGACTCACTGGGCTACTCTTGCACGCGATAGGGAAAAATGGAAGAGTTGCTGGTACCCGCTCGAATCACTCGACGATCAGCGGGACGACAGGTGATACAGGTGATGTTTTTATGGCCATCCGACTGCTTGAGAAATGCGCATTTTGGAAGTATGCTTGATTTGTGGCTTGACCTTCATACCACGTTTTCCTAACCAATAAAATAAAACGTTTACCAATCATGGTCCATTTTTTAAATTTTATAGTGGGAATTTTGACCTTATATAGCGATACTCGAAGTTAGATTAGACAGAATATTATTGGAGAGACACATGAAAACGTATTTTTATGTGTAAGAAAGTTCAGTTTCCTTGGAGAAGGCCAGTATTCCCTACGAACTGAGTGGAATGCAGTCGCATCGTGTGAAATGTGCTTATATTTTCCTTCCGTTTTCACTCAACAGAGCTTTTCACTAGACCATCAGTCATCTTTTTAAAAAGTATTCAAAGGCTTGAAAACTGAAGAATTTAGTTTTGGACCTATTTAGTAAGGAGAACTTAATATAGAGGTTTACCAACAAGAACAAAAGATGACTTTGTGCTCAAGAGCGTATGTGGCGCAGTGATTAGAGGTGCTCCGCATCGCACACGAGGTTATTAGTACGATCTCGCAGTCATGGCTCATCAAGTCCTTCACTCCTTCGGAGGCCGATGAATTAGTGCTAAACATGTCTAGAGGCATAAGCAGCACTGGCATTATGAATCGGTAGACCATCGTGAGTTATTTTAGAGGCTAGATACGCACTCAATCACCTCAACGAAAATATAATTTGAAGACCATTGCATGGCGCATCTTCAAAGATTCTTTGACGCCAAAAGCTTCATCCTTCTAATTTTTTGCTCGATTATATTGTTCCAAGTCCACGCGATCCTTGTTCAACATCATCAAATGAAATTCGGATTCTAAGCACACTTCAATGTTACGAAAAGATTGAATATTACTGGAATGAGTTCTATAAGCTGATTTCCCTTGGAAGGCGAAGCTCATGTCCCATACATCCATATTTTCCGAAGAGCTGCATATTTCGGAAGATGAGAATATAAGTACCTTGGCTCCTTGCACGCGAGCACAATGTCGTTTGAGCAAGACAAACAAACACAAAAAGACACAAGGTAGCATAAAAATCGGAAAAACACAAAAAAAAGAAACCAGAAAAACACAAAAGCACAAAGGACACAAAGAACACAAAAAAAACACAAAAAAGCAAAAGAAAACACAAAAAAACGTAAACAAACACAAAAGGAAACACAAGAAAGACCAAAAAACAGAGAAAAGGACAAGAAAACATTAGAAAACGCAGGAGAGACAAAAAAGAGATAAAACACATAAACAGAAAAAAACACGAAAACATAAGAAAAAAATGAACCACAGGAAAGCCAAAAAAAAAACACAAAGAGACAGAAGATGTAGAGAGACAAAAAAGAGATGAAAACACATAAACAGAAAAGAACACGAAAACATAAGAAAAAAGATGAAGCACAGGAAAACAGAAAAAACATAAAGAGACAGTAAATTGTAGAGAGACAAAAAAGAGATGAAAACACATAAACAGAAAAGAACACGAAACATAAGAAAAAAGAGTAGCACAGTAGAGAAAAAAAAAAACACCAAGAGACAGAAAAACGTAGAGAGACAAAAAAGAGATGGAAACACAAAAACAGAAAAAAACACGAAAACATAAGAAAAAAATGGAGGCAGGAAAACAAAAAAAACACAAGAGACAGAAAAGTAGAGAGACAAAAGAGATGAAAATACAAAAACAGAAAAAAAGCACTTAAACATAAGAAAAAAGAAGCACAGGAACAAAAAAAACACAAAGGACAGAAAACTAGAGAGACAAAAAGAGATGAAAACTCATAAACAAAGGACACGAAAACATAAGAAATAAGAAGCACAGGTGAAAAAAAAAAACACAAAGAGACAGAAAAACGTAGAGAGACAAAAAAGAGATGAAAACACAAAAACAGAAAAAAACACGAAAACATAAGAAAAAAATGAAGACAGGAAAACAAAAAAACACAAGAGATGAAAAAGTAGAGAGACAAAAAGAGATAAAACACAAAAACAGACAAAACACGAAACATAAGTAAAAATGAGCACAGGAAAACAAAAAAAAAAGCGTAGAGAGACAAAAAAAAGAGATGAAACACAAAAACAGAAAAACACGAAACATAAAAAAAAGAACAAGGAAACAAAAAAAAACACAAAGAGCAGAAAAACGTAGAGAGCAAAAAAGAGAGAAAGCCATAACAGAAATGAACACGAAAACATAAGAAAAAAGAAGCAGGAAAAAAAAAAAACACAAGAGACAGAAAAACGTAGAGAGACAAAAAGAGATGAAAACACAAAAACAGAAAAAAAAACGAATACATAAGAAAAAAATGAAGCACGGAAAACAAAAAAAACACAAAGAGATTGAAAGACGTAGATAGACAAAAAAGAGATGAAAACACATAAACAGAAAAGAACACGAAGCATAAGAAAAAAGAGAAGCACAGGTAGAAAAAAAAAACACAAAGAGACAGAAAAACGTTAGAGAGACAAAAAAGAGATGAAAACACAAAAACAGCAAAGAACACGAAAACATAAAAAAACATGAAGCACAGGAAAATACACAAAGAGACAGAAAAACGTAGAGAGACAAAAAGAGATGAAACACAAAAACAGAAAAAAAAACACGAAAACATAAGAAAAAGAAGCACAGGAAAATACACAAAGAGACAGAAAAACGTAGAGAGACAAAAAAGAGATGAAACACAAAAACAGAAAGAACACGAAAACATAAAAAAACCTGAAGCACAGGAAAATACACAAAGAGACAGAAAAACGTAGAGAGACAAAAAGGATGAAACACAAAACAGAGAAAAAAAACACGAATACATAAGAAAAAAATGAAGCACAGGAAACAAAAAAAACACAAAGAGACTGAAAAAATTAGAGAGACAAAAAAGAGATGAAAACACAAAAAACAGAAAAAACACGAAAACATAAGAAAAAATGAAGCACAGGAGAATAAAAAAAAAACAAAAAGAGTCAGAAAAACGCATAAAACACAAAAGAAACACAAAGAAACACAGGAAAACGCGGAAAGAAAAATAAAAGCAATGAAGAAACGCAAATGAACACAAAAACAGAAATAAACAGAAGGGCACAGAAGATTTATATCCACTTTCGTCGAGTTCCTTCGAGATGAGTTCGTTGTTATTCAATCTCTAGGTTATAAGAAGGAAATGGGTTCACTACGCCTGTTGATAAGGGGATAGTGCACACTGAGTCCCGTTTCCGTGAGGGCTTATTTAGCTCAGCGATTGTACGTGTAATAGTCATCAAATGGAAGAGGGATATCTTATGTTTTACTGTTATCCTTACATATTCTGCAATGATATTGAAGAGTCCGATTAGAATTTATTGCAAAAGTGCTGACATCGCAAAGCAAATGGTGAAAACGCTCTGAGTGAATTAGAATTTACGTTGAACTTAAATCCCCATTAAACATGCGTTGATAACTGGTGACAGCGTTCTACACTCCTCAAACCAATATAAACGATGGCTTTTTATTGACGCCACCTCAACATTAATACTTTCGGAACCACCAGCTGTAACATCCACGCGCAGTACAAATCGCCGATTTTTGGTATTTGATTAGGGTTTTTCCATTGTTTTAGAGAAACGTTCGGGGCTTCTTGTAATATTTCGATATTTTAAGATTTTCTCAATTCTTGCCATAACCAAGTTTTCATAGCAGTAATTCGTTCATTTCTAATAATTTATATAATGATGCACACGACGAAGATGGAAACTTATAGATTACAGGAAATTTCTGAGCAAGATGATCTATCGTATTCAGGAAAGCTAGTAGGTATGGCTGGCTAGCCATTTTCTCATTGTTTCAGCAAATCCAAGTTTTATTTATAGTCTGCGATGTATAGTTATATTATTTCCTGACATTCGCAGCCTGATACTTCGACGATGCGCTGGACTGGCTGCTGTATGAAATTCACAAAATATGATGATTTCACATTAGCTACAAGCTCTATTAGCTATTGCATATTGTGGGTAACGTAATTGTACCGTGTACAATTAAGCCCATTTTCTAGGTTACTGTGAGAAATTGTCCGTATGTAAAAAGATTTTTGTAAAGCTGCTCGTTGTTCATGTTATCTTTTATAGATGATACTGTAAAGCTGCCAGTTGTTTATATTGTGAGAGAGGTTATGCCTAAATAAATACTTTGAATGAATCACTAGTTAAACTTATCTTACACACTGCCTCCAAGGACGTGTTGCGAAGTTATGGCTGTCATTATGATTTCCTCGAGCGGAATCAGTAACAGAATTTCAAGTCTCGACATTTCAGCAAACTTGTTTCAGCCCATGGTAAGCTCAAATCACTCGGGGAAAAACCGGGAGAGTCTCCATATCCGTTGAATATGGGGAATGTTTCTTCTTTTGAACTAGAACAGATCTGTTTTTGTGATGGCCATATAATTGTTTTTCGTGTGTTTTTTTTTTTTTTTGAAATGGAAACCGAGCACCAAAGCAATTCAATAAGCTGGATTTTATCCAATGGAGCTATGTAAGCGTTTCCTAGTGGGTGCGGATTTCTCGCTTGCGTTGGAGTCTGTAAGATCCCATTTGCATTTTCACTGAGAAGTCGAATTGCGAGCATTTTCAAAAATCGTTAGTGAGAATGAGCGATTGAGCAAATTTGGACTGCTGAGCTACTCTGGAGATAGGGGGATCATAGTCAGTTGTCAATAAACCGTTTCATGATGGATATGCTTATATATGACACCAGAAATAGAAGTGTTAGCTCGAAGTCACAATCGCTCAATTGATGTACTTCACCGGTGTTGGCATAGCCTAGTTGTCTTAGCCGAACTGACACTGTATTCTTTTGAACACTAGAGATGGTCACTTACAAGTCTTAATGCTACCTTTCCGGCTTTCGGGTCTCCTTGAAAGGTACTTTTTAAGCTTCATACATTTTTTCGTCCCAGTTGAGGTAGTCCGTCTTGAACTGAAATTTACAAGTCAGCGTTTTTAGATGTGGGAGAGAATATAGTACACTGTGCAAAGTTCTCAACAAACTAAACACTGTGAATTCATATCAAGATCAAATAGGCGTCGGTATCGGCCACAATCGGGATTATGAATACCCCTCTCGTCACAGAAATACAAAAACCATACGTAATAGGTCTCCTTTCGACAAGTACCTCTATAACAATGACTGATTGAGGTATTAAAGGGCTGTATGGCAAATAACAGCTCAGTTCAAAGCGTCTCGTAAATCTCCACTTCTGAATTGAAAGAGTGTCAAATTCAGATTCCATTAAATTCCTAAATTTAGTTGTAAAGGCTAGACGTAGTGAGCCTGTAAAGCTGTACCTGTAGTTGTTTCTCTAAGCATTTATTTAGTCTGATGACATATCCTCCTAAGTTTTATAAATTACTCTTAAATACACTCAAACGTGAGCAAGAAATAGAGGAATGCTCGAGTAGACATTCACTAAGAAGTCTAATTTTCTTTGAAAAGGATTCGAGTGTGTATCGAGCACTTCTTTAATCTGGCGAAAACGCTTTTCATTACACGCGGACTTCTTGAGCTACACTGTTATTAGCACTCGCCGCCGAATAACTCCACGTCAAGTGAAAATATCACTTGATGTTTCGTTCTTTCAGAGTGATTGATAAGTAGGAATCAGCCGAATGGCATGTAGCACTGATGAGCGCGCTAGAATGGCGAAAGTACGTGTACCCATTAGAGATGCCACAGAAGACTTCTCAAAAGCTCAAAACATTCTATCAGACTAAACTGGATCTTTTGAGCGGGATCAAAAAACAGTCGATTGGAAGACATTACAAATGCGCCGTAGCAGCTCTAAGCCATGCAATCGACAATTAATCGCTTGCCAACCGCATGGGTCATACTGGCGAATGTGCATTTCGCTCACCACGGTGTTCTACGATACGCGCATAAGAAGTGGAAATGTGGAGAAGATTATTTAGTAAATTAGGGTTCCAAGAGAACATTATCACTATCCAATGATGACATATCATTAAAGAGATTCCCGTGAAGGTTATGATGATTTTTTTATTGGATTAACTTTCACGGTGTCAGGAAATGAACTATTTTTTACCAAGAAAAAAAAACCACATCTCTCCAAAAACGAAACCATTTCCAACCGTTGATCGACATTTAATTATTGTTCCAACCTATGTTTTTATAGCTGTCTGATTGCTGGAGAAATACCGATTCTGGAACTATGCTTGGTTTGTGACTTGACCTTGATACTACGTTTTCATAACCGATAAAATAAAACATTTACCAACCGTGGTCCCAATTTTTGAACTTCACAGCGGGAATTTTTGACCTTGTGTAGTGATATTCTAGATTAGATAAGACAGAATACTACTGGAGGGACATATGAAAACGTATCTTCATGTGGAAGAAAGTCCAGCCTCCTTGGAGAAGGCCAGTACGAACTGAGTGGAATGCAGTCACATCGTGTGAAATATGCTCATATTTCCCTTCCGTTTTCACTCAACAGAGCTTTTTCACTAGACTACTAGTAATCTTTTCAAAAAAAAGTATTCAACAGCTTGAAAATTGGAAAATCTACTACTGGACCTATTTAGTGAGGAGAACATTGTAAAAAGAGGCATAAAGAGGCATATTAGAGATACAAATTTTATTACGGGGTGTGGTAACGGATCAAGTGATGCTCCAACACCCCCAGTCATATACGTATTCCTATACTCGGATAGGAGCCGAATTAATACATTGCTTGACGAGCATCACTAGACCACAAATGATATGCTTCGCATTGCATTGATGAAACCTGCGTTATGTTTCAATTCGAGTGAACATTACACTCAATTTATGAGTGAATTCTAGCCTATGTTTTCTAGTCACAATCTCAAGATGGAGATAAGATGCTCAGTGAGATTCCACTTAGAACCTCCTGTAGACGAAAAAGAGAATTGGAAACTTGATTTGCTTCTACTACTCAAGAAACAAAAGGGAACGTGGCATGCATAAAGATACAGAAAATGTGCTATTATCTCAATGACTACAAAAAGACAAAATCACTTTTTCCTCAGCTTCGTACTCAGCCAGCGCAGCATCTCTTTTCTCCTTCGCTCGTCGAATCAGTCTCTCCTCGAATGCCGCCACTTAGTCTGTGTATAACTTTAGATACTGTGGATCAGCACTACGGAATCTGTAATGTATCGTCATTGGATTCAATCCTTTGGGAACCGCAGTTGATGCGCGCGCACGCGATTTTCGTTATTCAATTAGAGATTTTTCTCGTACTCAAATAATGAGTGGCTGTGGTGTTGTTTTGATGGCTCATGACTTTTCTGTTACTCTCCCATGTTTTCAATGCATTTAAAACACGAGTGTAGAACACAACCTCCTCTTGATTCCTACAGCGCTCTGTGGAAAGTTCTCTTAAAACTATACGAAATCCCAAGATCACGAGATATACGCTGTCGAATGCGAATGAGCGCTAAAGATCTAGCGAAACCAGGCACACACGTCAGTCGTGCAAAAAATGCGCGCTGAAGGTGAAACGTAATTTTCTTTCGACTGATACAGCGCACTGATACATAAAAGAACGTCTTTTCAGGAACCAAACAGATCATTAAAATCGTGTGATTCAGCATTCGAATGATTACTGATAGTCTGCAAAGAAATTCAGGCGCAGCGAACAAGGTTTCCTCGAAATCGTGTCTTCAAACACGCGGTTTCCAGTTTCAGGGGGTGGGATAAACCTAGCATAATTTGCCTATTAGAATTTAGACAAAACCTTGAACATATAACGTAGAAGAATATGGATTCCCACTTCTTGAAGAACGCTTTAATGATGTTAACATTCGTTGGAACAGCGTTCATGTTCTTTCGCAAGCTCCAACAGATACTGTAATGATAATACACTGTTCGGCAATGTTGCTCATTTCTTCCTCCTAAAAAAACTGTTTTTTTTCGCGAGTTGTAATTTAACGGGTTACTGTGTCATCTGAAAATAAAAGCAAAAAGTAGACCTAGGATTATTGAGTACTATGCAAAACATTTTACACCGGGCGGGAGTTAAACCCGCGTTTCACTTGTACCGGAGCACGTGCTAACACTACACCACTGAGGCCATCGCTCTGCTGCTTATAACTCTTTGTTCGATACGTCCTATTGTAGCTAACAGAAACTAACCTTTAATGGATATGGCCAAGTAAGCACATATCGTCATTGAACTCAAGCTGACAGTTATTCGAAACGTACAAACTATACAGATTCTTCACTACCATACCCGCTGATTGCATGGTTAAGACTGGATAAGATTGGTTGATGAGAGATATGATAGCTTATATCAAACACAATGGTATCAGAGCGGTGGCACCGGTCTGGTAATAGTAGCACGCGCACCAAGTAGGAGAAAAATACGGGTTCAACTTCCCCTTGGTTCAGATGTTTCGTATAGCACCCATACTTTCGAATGTATTTTTATAACATCACAACCCTGCTAGAAAGAGTAAGAATAAAGAACTAGTACAAAGGTAGATCGTTGATAAACCACCTTATGATCAATTGCCAAATTCAAAGCATCAAAAAGAACACGAAAACATAAGAAAAAAAAAGAAGTACAGGAAAACAAAGAAAAAACACAAGAGACAGAAGAACGTAGAGAGACAAAAAGAGATGAAAACACAAAAGCAGAAAAGAATACAAAGACATAAGAAAAAAAAGAAGACAGGAAAAGAAAAGAAAACACAAAGAGGCAGAAAAACGTGGATAGACAAAAAAGAGATGGAAACACAAAACAGAAAAGATTACGAAAACATAAGAAAAAAAGAAGCACAGAAAAAAAATCACAAAGAGATAGAAAAACGTAGAGAGACAAAAAAAAGAGATGGAAATACAAAAACAGAAAAGAGACAAAAAACATAAGGAAAAAAGCACAGGAAAACATGAAAAAGCACAAAAAGACAGAAAAACGTAGGGAGACAAAAAAGACATGAAAATACCGAAACAGAAAAAAAAACACGAAAACATAAGAAAAGAAGAAGCAACAGGCAAAAAAACACAAAGAGACAGAAAAACATATAGAGACAAAAAAGAGATGAAAACACAAAGACATAAAAGAACACGAAAACATAAGAAAAAAAAGAAGCACAGGTAAAAAACACAAAAGAGACAGAAAAACTTAGAGAGACAAAAAAGAGATGAGAGTACAAAAACAGAAAGGAACACGAAAACAAAAGAAAAAAAAAACACATGAAAACAAAAAAAAACACAAAGAGATAGAGAAACGTAGAGAGACCAAAAAGAGATAAATACAAAAACAGAAAAGAACAAAAAACATAAGAAAAAAGGAAGCACAGGCAAAAAAAACACAAAGAGACAGAAAAACTTAGAGAGAAAAAAAAAGAGATGAAAACACAAAAACAGAAAAGAACACGAAAACATAAGAAAAAAAAGAAGACAGGAAAAGAAAAGAAAACAGAAAGAGCAGAAAGAAGTGGAGAGACAAAAGAAAAGATGGAAACACAAAGATAAAAAAGAACACGAAAACATACGAAAAAAGAAGACAGGACTAGAAAGAAAGACACAAAGAGGCTGAAAAACGTGGAAAGACAAAAAAGAGATGAAAACACGAAGACATAAAAGAACTCGAAAACATAAAGAAAAAAAAAAAGAAGCACAGGAAAACAAAAAAAACACAAAGAGAAAGAAAAACTTAGAGAGACAAAAAAGAGATGGAAACACAAAAAGAGAAAAGAATACGAAAACATAGAAAAAAAAAGAAGCACAGAAAGAAAACACAGAGAACAGAAAAACGTAGAGAGACAAAAAAGAGATGAAAATACAAAAACAGAAAGAACAAAAAACATAAGGGAAAAAAAAGCACAGGAAAACATGAAAAAGCACAAAAAGACAGAAAAACGTAGGGAGACAAAAAAGAGATGAAAACACAAAGACATAAAGGAACACGAAAACTTAAGGAAAAAAAGAAGACAGGAAAAGAAAGAAAAACACAAAGAGGCAGAAAAACGTAGAGAGACAAAAGGAGAAGAAAACACAAAAGCATAAAAGAACACGAAAACATAAGAAAAAAAAGAAGACAGGAACAGAAAAAAAGCGCAACCAGACAGGAAAACGTGCAGAGACAAAAAAAGAGATGAAAACACAAAAAGGAAAAAAAAACACGAAGACATAAGAAAAACAGAAGCACAGAAAAAAAACAACAAAGAGCAGAAAAACGTAGAGAGACAAAAAGAGATGAAAGCACAAAAACAGAAAAGTGCGAAAACATTAGGTGAAAAGGAATGCACAAGAAAAAAAAACACAAAGAGAGAGACAGAAAACGTAAAGAGACAAAAAGAGATGGAAGCACAAAAACAGAAAAGAACACGAAAACGTAAGAAAAAAAAAGAAGCACAGGCAAAAAAACACGAGGAGATAGAAAAACATAGAGAGACAAAAGTGAGATGAGAACACAAAAACAGGAAAGAACACGAAAACATAAGAAAAAAGAAGACAGGAAAAGAAAGAAAACACAAAGAGGCAGAAAAAAGTGGAGAGACAAAAAAGAGAAAAACACGAAAACATAAGGAAAAAAAAGAAGCACAGAAAAAACACAAAGAGACACAAAAACTTAGAGAGACAAAAAGAGATGAAAGCACAAAATCAGAAAAGAACACGAAAACATAAGAAAAAAAAGAAGCAGAGGAAAGCAAAAAAACACAAAGAAACAGAAAAACGTAGAGAGGCAAAAAAGGACGAAAACACAAAAACAGAAAAGAACACGAAAACATAAGAAAAAAAAGAAGCAGAGGAAAGCAAAAAAAAAAACACAAAGCGACAGAAAAACGTAGAGAGAAAGAAAAGAGAAGAAACACCAAAACAACAAAGAATACGAAAACATAAGAAAAAAAAAGAAGCACAGGCAAAAAAACACGAAGAAACAGAAAAAACTAGAGAGACAAGAAAGAGATGAAAACACAAAAACAGAAAAGAACACGAAAACATAAGAAAAAAAAGACAGGAACAGAAAAAAAGCGCAATCAGACAGAAAAACGTGCAGAGACAAAAAAAGAGATGAAAACGCAAAAAGAGAAAAAAAACACGAAGACATAAGAAAAACAGAAGCACAGAAAAAAACACAAAGAGGCAGAAAAACGTAGAGAGACAAAAAAGAGATGAAAGCACAAAAACAGAAAAGTGCGAAAACATTAGATGAAAAGGAAGCACAAGAAAAAAAACACAAAGAGAGAGACAGAAAAGCGTAGAGAGACAGAAAGAGATGGAAACACAAAAACAGAAAAGAATACGAAAAGGAAACAGAAAACATAAGAAAAAAACAGAAAAACAGAAAACATAAGAAAAAGAAGCACATGCAAAAGAACACAAAGCGACTGAACAACTTAGAGAGATGAAAAAGAGACGAAAACACAAAAACAGAGAAGAGCACGAAAACATAAGAAAATGAGAAGCACAGGAAAACAAAAAGCACATGGAGACAGAAAAACGTAGAGAGACAAAAAAGAGATGAAAACACAAAAACATAAAAGATTACGAAAACATAAGAAAAAAAAAGAAGGCAGGAAAAGATAAGAAAACACAAAGAGGCAGAAGCGCAGAAAACGCAAAAAAGCACAAAGAAACACAGGAAAACGCAGAAAGAAAAAAGCAAGCAATGACGAAACAAAAGGGAGCACAAAAACAGAAATAAACCAGAAAGGCACAAAAGTTTTATATCCACTTTCGTCGAGTTCCTTTGAGATGAGTTCGTTGTTATTTAATCTCTAGGTTATAAGAAGGAAATGGGTTCACTACGCCTGTTGATAAGGGGATAGTGCACACTGAGTCCCGTTTCCGTAAGGGGTTGTTAAGCTCAGAGATTGTACGTGTAATAGTCATCAAATGGAAGAGGAATATCTTATATTTAACTGTTCTCCTTACATATTCTGCAATGATATTGAAGAGTCCGATTAGAATTTATTGCAGAAGTGCTTAGATCAGCACAGTAAATGGTGAAAACGCTCTGGGTGGATGCGTTGATGACTGGTGACAGCGTTTCTACACTCTTCAGACCAATATAAACGATCGCTTTTTATTGACGCCACCTCAACATTAACACTTTCGGAACCACCAGCTGTAATAGCCACACGCAGTGCAAATCGCCAATTTTTGGTATTTGATTAGGGTTTTTCCATTGTTTTGGAGAAAAATCTGGGGCTTCTTGTACTACTTCAATATTTTAGGACTTTCTCTACATATTCGCATGCTTTCAGTTCAAATATAACGTTTACGCTTTGAAGGAAACATTCTATTTTACCACAAAATCACGGTGACGTTAGTTTCTGTCAAACGTATAACGTTGTACAAAAAAGATAATGACATAAATCTATCAGTTTTGATATATTTTATTGTGAACAAACTTAAGAGTTATACTAGTGACTGGAAATTGGAAAACAATGAGCAGTATGTCGATAGAAGCTGTTGCACTACGCCTGCGATGTCAGGTCATCGATAGTTCTTGCCATAACCAAGTTTTCATAGCAGTGGTTCGTTCATCTCTAATAATTTATGTACTGATGCACACGACGAAGATGGAAACTTATGGATTACAGGAAGTTTCTGAGCAAGATGATCTATCGTATTCAGGAAAGCTAGTAGGTATGGACTGGCTAGCCATTTTGTCATTGTTTCAGCAAATCCAAGTTTTATTTATAGTCTGGATGTATAGTTATATTATTTCCTGACATTCGCAGCCTGATACTTCGACGATGAGCTGGACTGGCTGCTGTATGAAATTCACAAAATATGATGATTCACATTAGCTACAAGCTCTATTAGCTATTGCATATTGTGGGTAACGTAATTGTACCGTGTACAATTAAGCCCATTTTCTAGGTTACTGTGAGAAATTGTCCGTAGGTAAAAAGATTTTTGTAAAGCTGCTCGTTGTTCATGTTATCTTTTATAGATGATACTGTAAAACTGCCAGTTGTTTATATTGTGAGAGAGGTTATGCCTAAATAAATACTTTGAATGAATCACTAGTTAAACTTATCTTACACACTGC